>VDFB02117606.1:0-21540 GCA_007258455.2 Sequoia sempervirens
TTACAAGAAGATGTTCAGATTCAAGATCTGTTGTTGCCAAATTGGTGCCGAGTGCATAACACGGCCCATTCAGAGTTCATTTGCAAGATGTGCCATACGGCCATAAGAGAAGTACAAAGAAGTATCCCACAGACATTAGGTTTTCCTGATCATATAGAAGTCAATCATATCGACGGCTTTTCTTCAGTGAGAATACAGGAAGTGGAATCCGAGCAAGAATATCAAGAAGAAAATGAAAACCTGCAAATTCCACAGTCTTCACAGCAAGAACGAATCTGGATCTTAAAGTTTGACGGATCCCGATCGAAGAAAGGAGCTGGAGCTGGTTTCGAGTTGATCAGTCCAAAGGGAGAGGTCTATCTTGCTGCTCACAGATTGGAGTTCCCATGTACAAACAATGTAGCAGAATATGAATCTCTGATTCATGGGTTACTCCTGGCACTTAGAAAAGGAGCAAGAGTATTGTATGCTCTTGGAGACTCGGAAATAGTCGTGAAGCAAATAAAGAAGCAATATGTTTGCCACAATAAAAGACTGACTTGCTACCGCAACAGAGTGTGGGATATTGTCGAGAGCTTTGATGCTTTCAATATTCAGTCCATGAGCCGAACGAATAATCAAGTGGCAAATTCCTTGGCACAAGCAGCCAGTTCACTGGAGCCGCTAGCCATGGATGGCATAAGTCAGTTCACGGTGGAGCTGTCATCCCTACCATCCATTCCGGATAATATTACAAACTTCCAAGTTTTCGAGGATGACGACCACATCCGTGAATTTTTAACAAATTCCGATGTTTTTGCAGCACAAGGTATTGATGAAGAAGAAACTTAGAAGGAAGCCGAATTCGATAAGGATGGCATACTGAACCTGAAGACGAATATCATTGCAAGGGGGATGATACAATTAGAAAGAATATTTGATCAGGATCAAATTGATCAGATGAAAAGCCAAAGGATTGAAGGTGATCAGTATGAAAAAGTGAACCTAGGAGCAGAGCGCGAAGCTAAAAATGTATGCATAGGGAAGACTTGCACGCCTGAAGAAAAGATGGGAATTATTCAGAGTTTGAGACAGTTCCCTGACGTCATAGCATGGAGCTACGAAGACCTGAAAACCTATGATACTTCCATTATCACGCATACAATTCCGCTCAAGCCAGAAAGCAAGCCTTTCAGGCAGCGCCAGAGACCAGTTAATCCATTGCTGGAACCACTGATCCATCAAGAAGTAAAGAAATTATTGACAGCAGGAATCATTTTTCCAGTGCGCCACTCAACGTGGGTCGCCAATTTCGTCCCAGTGCGGAAGAAAAACGGAGAAATCAGGCTATGCGTGGATTTCCGGAATTTGAATAGAGCTTCCGAAAAGGATAATTACCCTCTGCCATCGCTTGATGAAGTACTACAGATTGTTAATGGCTCGCGAATGATGTCCTTCTTGGACGGATATTTGGGGTATAACCAGGTCCTAGTGGAGTATGAGGACAGATTGAAAACAGCGTTCACCACTAAATGGGGAACCTTTGCCTATAAAAGAATGCCCTTCGGGCTAATTAACGCAGGAGCCACATTTCAGAGGGCCATGGACATCGCCTTCCGGGATTTGATTGGAAAATGTATAATCATCTACATGGATGATCTGACGGTGTTTTCAAAGAAAAGAGAGGACCATGTGGAGGACTTGAAGAAGGTATTCCAGAGGTGCCAAAGGTATGGGATTTCCTTAAATCCAAAGAAATGCATCTTCGGGGTCACCGAAGGCAAATTGTTAGGTCACCTGATCACCGAGAAAGGGATATTGATTGATCCTGAACGTGTAGAGGCAATATCAAGGATTCATTTGCCTACTAGCCAAAAAGAATTGAGATCTTTCTTCGGGAAGATCAACTTTGTTAGAAAATTTATCACCGGTTTTGCTGAAATAGTAAAACCTTTGAATGAAATGTTAAAAAAGGATGCAAAAATGGAGTGGACCACACCGACAAAGAAGGCATTCGAAGAGATCAAGCAGGCTATCGCTGATGCTCCTGTCTTGGTTAGTCCAGATTACACAAAGCCTTTCTACTTGTACTCCTTTGCATCAGAACATTCCTGTGCGGTGATGTTAACTCAGAGGACAGAAGAGAGGGATGAACATCCCATAGCTTTCATGAGCTCACCGCTCAAAGATGTCGAATTAAGATATCCAAGTGTTGAGAAGCAGGCCTATGCACTGGTAAAGGCCATCAAAAAATTCAGGCATTATATTTTGAGGAGTAAGGTCTTCGCCATCATTCCTGATGCGGCTGTTAAGGCACTCTTAATGCAGAATGAGCTAGGAGAAAGAAGAGGAAAGTGGGTCGCCACTATCCAAGAATACGATATTGAGTTACAGCCGATGAAGCTGGTCCGTGGACAAGCTTTGGCTCAGACAATGGCCATCGAAGGGCCTGGTTTAATGCAACAGACATATGTATTAACAGACACTCCTCCAAAAGAGTGGTATTATGATATCCTTGCACACTTGACAAACCACAAGTATCCTGCACAGATGAATCCCGCACAAAAGCGAGCCTTCAGGCTCAAATGCCAACGCTATATGCTCCAGGGCTCAATTCTCCATAGAAAGATCATGAGGGGATTTACTTGAGATGTGTAGGAAACGATGAAGCTAAGAGGATTATGGAACACTTCCACTCTAAGTTCGGGACAGGACATGGAGGAAGTCAGGCAACAGCTTACCAGATCTTAAGAGCAGGGTACTATTGGCCCTCTGTATTCAAAGATGCATATGAGCATGTTAAAACCTGTCATACTTGCCAAATTACTGCCACACGTGAAAAGAATCCTGCTATGCCATTACAGCCAATCACGGAAGTGAAACCATTTGCAATGTGGGGACTCGATTTTATCGGCATGATAAACCCGCCCTCTTCAGCACAACATCGTTATATTTTGACAGCCACAGATTATTGCACCAGATGGTCTGAGGCGCAGGCACTGAAGAATTGTACCACAGATGCAGTCATCAAGTTTTTAGAAGAACATATCATCACCAGATTCAGTTGCCCTAAGGCCCTTGTTTGTGACAATGGATCTGCATTTACCTCATTGAAGTTTTCGAATTGGGCATTTGACTACGGAATTACATTAAAGTTTTCTTCAAATTACTACCCCCAGGGTAATGGACTGGCAGAGTCCACGAACAAGAATCTGCTCAATGTTATCAATAAATTGTTAGATCAGAATCCGAGAGATTGGCATTCCCAACTTAGGTTTGCTTTATGGGCAGACAGAACAAGAGCGAAGAAGTCATTGGGAACCTCTCCATATCACTTAGTTTATGGGCAAGACCCTGTCTTTCCCATCCAGTTGAGGATTCCGACACTCAGATTTATGCACGAATATTTAGACCCCGATGACAGAGTGCAGATTCGTCTATCACAATTGTTACTGCTGGAAGAACAGAGAGATCAAGCTCTCGAAAATTTTGCCAAACACCAAGGAATTGTCAAAAGATGGTTTGACAAACGTGCTACAACGAAGTCTTTCAGAATATCTGACCTGGTCCTATATTGGGATAAAGCCCACGAACGAAGAGGAGATCATGATAAGTTCGACAACTTGTGGAAAGGACCATACCAGATTGCTGAGATATTAGGAGAGAATGCATTCAAGTTGAAGACCTTGACAGGGGAAGATATCCCACTGCCCGTCAACGGGCAATTTCTAAAACATTATTTCCTACCTTAAGTTCCTTAAGGGAGCTTGTTTGTATATAGTTAGAATAGGTGCTTTCGGGTTTTGTTTTTGCTTTCTTTAGATCAGTTGTTTTCCTCGCTTTCCTTAGAGTAGTTGTCTTTATTTTCTTAGATTAGTTGTTTGCTTTCCGTTTGTTTTCGTTTTGCTTCGCTTTGTGTCGCTTTCAATAAGGAGGGTGTCCCATTCCGCGAGAAGGGTGATGTTGCTAACACGCACACATTCTGGCTCGACCTTGCTAAGGAAGGTTGTGAATATTACTCGGGTAAGCATTTATGGAAGATCTATGAATTCTGAATTAATTATTTCTAAAGTGTCTTAAGGTCGAGGGTAGTACTTGACTGGGAAGGAAGTCATCTATTGTGTCCTGATACCGAATCTTGCAGTTATTACATTTTAACACACTTAAAGAGTTCTCTGAGTCAGTGTGGTCTCCTAGGTGAAGTTGTTGGCTAGAAAGTAATCAAAAGTCTTGCTTCAGCGCCACTATAATGCTCAAACCCAGGTGAGCTTCACTGCTTACAGGCCAAAGTGTGGAAATATATGAAAAAAGAAAAGAATATCAAAATGAATCAAAAGAAAAGAATGAAAAATCAAAACACTTGGCTTTTGGGTGTGCGGAAATCTCTACAGGTGTACCAAAGAAATCAAAACAAAAAGAAATAAATCGCCGGAAGTAGAGCAATCTCCGTGACATTATAGCAGATAACCTCGCCGGGGCTATGGACGCTCGCTGGCAGTGAGGCTCTATCCAAGGATGCTTTTGGAGTTAAGACCCAAAAATATACTGGAAAGTCATCACGGAACCAAAGAGTCATGTTGGTCTTAAGAGACAGGAATAAACCCATGTGCACACACTTATAACTGAAGGATAAGATACCTTGATACAGTCTAGGACTTCTCTTCCCTTTTGAGTATTCTTCTTGGTCAAGGGACAAGTTAGGTAGAATTAATTCAAGATTCCGGATTTGAAGTGAATATTATCTTTGGAATGTTCAGGAACATTCCCCACGTGGAGTCGCCAGATGTTGTGACCTTTTCACACATCGCCCCATCGCTGATGGGGACCCCCAGTTGCCTGCTAGTTTTTAGGGTTCTGTCTCCTTGCAACGGTTACGAGAGATCACTTTGCCAAGAGTTTCAAGTCAGTTTGCTGAGAGTCACCCGAGCCGAGTCAGTAATTCATGCTTGAATCGGTGCGTAGACGTCATGGAAGCGCTCAGAAGGCCCAAGAGACGAAGATCGACTGTAAATTCGGCCAATTCTGAGACTTCCTATTTTTTAGGAAAAGTTGCTTTTTCGATTTTTCATTTTTGGCATTTTTGGACCAAACGAGGTTCCCTATTTTTTAGGGTTGTTTTTTCTATTTTTAGAAAGTTTCTATTTTTGGAAAGTTTCTATTTTTAGAAAGGTCCCGAGTTCTGAAAACGCACTCAGAAGTTCGAAAAACTCAATAGAACTCTCAGAAAATCAAAATGAAAAAATTGAAATTTTTTGAAAAATTTGCAAAAAAAAGTTCAAAAAGCATGAAAATCAGGCCAAAAACGTTCAAAAATCTGGAAAAACCAGTCAAAACCAGTTCAAGATCAATCAGATCTGAAGATGAAATCATGAAAATCAGTTCAAAAATGGTGAAATCTGTGAAAAATGTGCTCGAGTCTGGAAAATTCGCCATGAAGGAAGATGTATGAAGGTCTGGAAGGTCATGGAACTCGCCCAGCAGCTTAGAAGGATGTCCAAAGAAGTCTTGAAGTTCGCCCAGCTTTCTTGAAGGCACATCCTAGGACTCTTCAAAGTCCGCCATGCATATGCCCATCAGCTTCAAAGTCCGCCATGCACCTTGGGACAATATCCTTGCATCTCATGAAGTCCGCCATGCATATTGGAGGCATATCCTTGGACCTTCTAAAGTCCGCCCAAGGCCATCCTTGATTCCTTTGAAGTCCGCCATCTCATGAAGGATATCCTAAGACTACCTAAAGTCCGCCATCCACTAAAGTGCACGTCCTAAGAGGCCTCAAAGTCCGCCATCTGCCAAGGAGGATATCCTAATGCCATCTAAAGTCCGCCCTTGATGTGCTAAAGACCCTCAAAGTCCGCCTTATGCTTGGAAACTCGTCCAAAGTGCTTGTGAAGTCCGCCCTTGAAAGGTGGGACTTGGCTGAAAGCTATCCAAAGTCCGCCTAGGCATGAAAGTAGGAAAAAATCAAAATATTTGCTAAGTGTCAATACCTATCAAGAGGGGAAATTTCGAAATTTTCTAAGTATGAAAGCCTAAAGAAGTGGAGAATCCTTTCCAAAGAATGAGTAAGTGCTAAAGTGTTAAGGAAATCCACCCTAGAAAAGAGGGACGTCCAAAAATGTTCATCCTAAAGACTTACAAAGTCCGCCATATGCTTGGAGGAGCTAGCAAAGTATCAAGGACATCCATAATCTTCGTCCAAGATGCCAAGGAAGTCCGCCTAAGATGATAGGATGATGATTTTTGGCTAAGTGTTAATGCCAAGTCTAAGAAGAGGTTCGAATATTTGCCTAAGTGAAGAGGCTAAGGGATGAGAAATGAAGATGTTGGCCAAAGTATTGTGACACTTTCGAGGAGACAAATGCCAAGATTGAAAGGACATGTGCTAAAGATTATCAGGATGTGGCAAAGAATAAAACGAAATGTGCCTGACACGATGAGAAAAAGAGATAAAATTTGCCTAAGTATGGAGAAAACGTCGAGAAATTGTCAACTTTGACCCAAGAAAAATGCACAAGGCAGGGAGAAAGGAAGGATCGTCCTTGGCCAGAAGGAGGAAGAATTTATCAAGCGTCAAAGAAATTCACCCGATGAGGACATCCAGACAAGGATTTTGCCTAGAAAAAAAATCCGACTGAGCATGAGAAAGTCTGACTTTGCCCAAGCACAGCATGTCCAAACCCTTACAAAGTCCGACTTTGCTTGGAGAAGGTATATCCAGACATCCATTAGATCCGCCAAGTACCATGGCAAACATGATGCAAAGTCCGACCTAGACCAAGAAAAGAAATGTCAAAGTGTTGAGAAGGTTCGCCAAGCATAAAGAAAAGATGGCAAAACCACTAGCAAATCCGACTTTGCTCAACTGAGAAATGGCACAAGCATGATAAAGTTCGACTTCTCCCTAGAAATGTTTGTCCAAAGTGGCTTGAAGTCTGACTTAGGCCAAGAGAGAAAACGTCCAAGCTCATATGAAGTCCGCCCAAGGAGAGGACGAGAAAATTGGCTAGAAGAATTCACTAAGTGTTGGACAGAAAACAGGAAGGAGGAAGTGGATAAAATCCTTGTCCAGAGATGGAATTTGTCCTACATAGCACAAGCCAAATTCAAAATTGAAGGAAAATCCACAGGCAAAGTTCGTTCGAGCATAGAGATGGCCAAAACCTTGGCTAAATGTTGAATGGTCCACACGAAGGTGTTACAAAATAGCCAAAATTTGGCTAAGTATGGGAAATACTTCACAGAGAAAATTCCAATTTCCTCTATCATGGCTAAAGCACAGGGTCATTCTTCTTCAAATTCAAGACACTTGAATGGATATCCAGACGTCTTGGAAGGATTTCATCTACAATCCTAGACCTAGTGAAGCAATCCGGACAACTTCTTGAGGGTTTCATCTCCTGAAGAGTTAAAGACAAGCTTCCAATCAGAACCAGATGGTGACAAGAAGAAGTGTTCTAAACAAATTTCTCGACACAAATTGGAGAATTCAAAGGGGAAACCCAAAGGAATAACATCAACTCAGTTCAAGCAGGAGGAATTTCGAAGTAACCAACTCCAAGTCCAGACACCTGCTCCAAGGGGAGACGTCCAGACCTCAAAGATTCCGCTACAGGTGCGAAGAAGAAATCAAAGTCTCAAAAGGAATCCAAGGTCAAAGCTAGGAAGGAACAAGCACAACGGACAGAGTCATCGGCAAGGAAAATATTCTAAGGCAAAAGCGTGGAAGAAAAACGAAGCAACCAAGGAAGGCATCCAGCACGCTGAGGTGGCGCCTCATCATCTTCCAACCAATCAAATTGCTCCAAATCAACATGCAACAACTTTCTATTTTATTGTTGGTTTATATTTAGCAAAAAGGACAAGTGTCCTCAAATGAAATTTTCTCATTGGTCGAAAGTGACAAACCCTAATTAGGGTTTTATTTTGTAATCTCGGCCGTTGATTTGAAATCAATCTTGGCCATTGAATTGTAATTGGGAGCCTATAAATTGAGCCCCCTCATTTGTAAAGTGTGGAGACAGATTATGTATATTGTCGCATTGAGACTATTTTGAATGATAAAAGCTCTTGAGCATGATTTGCCTTGAATCACTTCTTATTGTTGAATAGTAAGCGAGGTTACATATTGCCTTCCGCCATAGATTAGAGTTAAAGTTAGATTAGGTAGAATTTGCTTTGAAAAGTTGTTAATTGAATGAGAGATTGATCGTATTGATTTGATGGTGAAGTGTAGCTCATACTTTTTTCGAATGGATGATTTGCATTCGATTTGTAAAGTTAGCCTGAGCTCTTAAACGTGGAAGCTTAACTTCAACCTCATTCGAGGTGTGAAAATTATTCTCACAAACCCCTTGAAGATTGCACCCACTTTGCATATGTTTTCCTGCAGGAGGCGAAACAAAGTGTGGTTTATTCCTCTTCACCGAGTCCTTACTGTCTCTTGAGTTCTTAAGCTTAGACTAGACTCCCCTAAACCCTATTCTTTTTGTCATTTTTTTGAGATCCATTGAAAGTCCTAATTGAGAGCCTTTAATGATAAATTCCCTAAGTCCTAAACTTGTGAAGATTTTCTTATGTAAGTCCCCTTGTTTATTACCAGCGTATCACAACGGCCATTGAGCTTATCCACACGTCGAGACCCGACAAAAGAAACCTTGGAATCGCCATATGATCTTCTTGCAATCTTAGTATACGCGGTGGTTTTTCAAGAGAGGATAGAGTGTCTTTGGGCATTTTATTCTGTGTGTTCGGTGGATGATAAAACGTACACCAACACTACCCCACTTACAAATTTGATCAAGAAAGGAGCTTTTGTTTGGTTTGAAACAACACATCAATCTTTTGATCACTTCCAGCAGTTGATGAGCATATGTCCTATTTTAGCTATTCCAAATTTTACTATACCTTTTGAGCTTGAATGTGATGCTTCATGTGAAGGTATAGGTGTTGTCCTCATGTAGAACATCTAATTGCATTTGAGAGTAGGAAGTTGAGAGGATGTGTAAAGGGGTACTCTATCTATGAGAAGGAGATGTTGGCAATAATGCATGCTTTAGCCAAATTTAGACAATACCTTGTTGGAGGGAACTTTGCTGTTAAGACTGATCATAATAGTCTTAAAATACTTCCTAAATCAGAAAGAACTGAATGAGAGGCAACAAAAATGGGTAAGCAAACTCCAAGCCTATGACTTTGACATTGAAGGGAAGAGGAACATAGTGGCTGATGCTTTGTCAAGAAGGCCACATTTGTGCTCAATGTTAGAGATATCAGCAGATTGGAGGGAGAAAATACAAGCTGATTATGCAAAGAATGCACTTGCAAACAACATTTTTGATGGCTCATTGTAGGGTGACAAGTATAAGGTAAGAGATGGTCTCATTTTTTACAAGGAAATGATTATGTTAGTCCCTGAATCCAAGATCAAAAAGCAGATTTTTAAGACATTTCATGACATACCTATGGCTGGTCATCTTGGGTATTACAAAATATACAAGTAGATCCGTGAGAGATTCTCATGGAAAGGGATGAAGGATGATGTTCTTAAGTATGTTTGTGAGTGCCAGGTGTGCCAACAAAATAAAAATGAATATACTTACTCTGCTGGTTTATTGCAGTCCTTACCCATTCCTACTCAAAAGTGGGAAAACATCTCGATGGATTTTATCACAGGGCTCCCTAAAGTGCAAGGGAAGGATTGTATTTATGTAGTAGTCAACAATTGATGAAGTTTGCTCACTTTTTTGCTATTTCAGCAAGGTATACAGTGGTACAAGTGGCAGACTTGTTCTTCAAAGAGGTGTTTAGACTTCATGGAACACTTAGAACTATCGTTAGTGATAGGGACAACAAATTTATGAGCTTGTTTTGGTAGGAGTTGTTCAAATTGTGTGGTATAGAGTTGACCTTTAGCACTAGTTATCACACCCAGACTGATGGGCAGACAAAGATTGTCAATAAATGGGGTGAAGACTACCTACGCAATTATGTTTCAGGACAACAGAAGGCGTGGGTTAAGTGGTTACATTTGGCGAAGTTTTGCTACAACTCCACTTTTCATATGACTATCAAGATGTTTCCTTTTATGGCTTTGTATGGATATGAAGCTTCTAACTTCATTGAGTTACTTTTTGGAGATTGCAGAGTGCCTTGAGTTAGAGATCTTCTTTAGGAGAGTCAGGACATCATGAGATCCTCGAGGGATAATAAATAGCATGCACAAAATCAACAAAAGTTGTATGCTGATCAGCATCGCATTGAGTGGGTATTTGAGGTAGGAGATATGGTTTACTTGAAATTGCAGCCTTATAGGTAGTCCACTTTTAAGAAGAGTGGGTTATTGAAAGTTAACAGTCACTAGGAGGATCAAAGAGGTGGCTTATGAGCTTGAGCTACCTGAGTAGCAAGGTGCACAATGTCTTCCACGTTTCTCGCCTTAAGAAAGCACTTGGGCAAAATGTGAGTCCTACAGAGTTGCCTCCTTTGAATGAGGAAGGCAAATTGATATTGATTCTAGAGGTAGTGATTGATTTCAGGGAGCGTACTTTGCAAAAGAGGGTTATCAAGGAGTACTTAGTGAAATGGAAGAACTTGTTAGTGGAGGATGCTACTTGAGAGAATAGTTGGAAGACTCACCCCGGGAAAAAACTCGCCAAGCCAAAAATTGGAGAGTCAACAAAAACTCCGTGAAAACTCGGCAAATTTTTTGATTTTTTTGATTTTTTTTGTGTTTTTCACATTTTGTTATGTATCTAGCGAGTCTTTACAAAAGACTCGCGAGTTTTTGCCAAACTTGCAAGTTTTTGGAAAAGACTCGCCGGGCAAAAAAACTTGTGAGTTTTTCAAGACTCGCTGAAAACTTGGCGAGTCTTCCAACTATGCTTAAGAGAGTGAGCAGATATTACAACATCCAGAGTTGCGATTGCTTGAGGACAAGCAATCTTGGGGAGGGAGGACTATAATGTCCCCTATTTGCATCTAGTTTAGTACGAGCTTTCCATTAGCCTATTCCTGGTTCCTGTAGGCTAAGTGGATATGGTTAGGAGACTCAACATCCTGTGATGAGCTTTTGTGGGTTTTTTGAGTTTTTCGGCAAAGTTGCTATTTTTAGTAAGTTCCTATTGGGCTCTGATTGGATCAGTTTGGAGATCTGACTCACTATTTCTAGCATATTGCTATTTTTAGTAAGTGTTATTTTTAGCACCTGGTCCTAGCCTCTATTCCTCCAGTAGTTTAGTGCAATGGTTTCCAGTCTTATCTTTGTCGAGTTCTAATGTTTTTAGAGTAATATTTATTTGTCATTACTTAAGTCTTTTATAAGCCACTTTTTGACTTAGTGATGGGTAAGAGTTCATGAGAAACCCCCCTTGCTCAATGCCTAGGAAGGGAGTCACTTTAAGTTGTTTTTAAAAGTCATGTAATGTTTCTAAAGTGGACGCCTAGTTTGAGGAGGGATAAAGTAAAGTAAGGAAAAATTAAATATTTTACATGAAGATCTCTAGTTTGAGGAGTACCTTTTGGAGGGAAAAGGAGTTGAAATTTGGTTACCCTAATCTCTCCCTCATATTCCATATATACTCACTTTGAAATCTCATTTCAAAATCTTGGCTTTTGACAACATAAGGTTTGTTTGCCTACGGAATGGGATTCAAATCTTACGTACTACTGGCAAACTAGTCATGTGCAGAACATAGGATAAACAGTAAACTGAAAGATATTATATTTGAACACCAGAAACTTTATTCATCATCAGAAATATCATGTACAAAAGAGTATCAGCATTGCTTGACAATATAACCATCGGCACATAACTCATTACATATCACTCGTAACTATCTCCCGACTATCCAACAAGCTACATATAACGTTCGGCGGTGGTTAGATAACCAACCGACACGACGCTTCGTAACAACATTAACATTAACATTAATCCGAACATGATTTCCCGAAAGTACATGACATTATTATTCTTTACTAATCTATAGTTTTATTAACAATTGGCCGACTACGGGCCGACTGGCCGACAACAAAGTAAAGATATACGACTAACATCATCCCCCCCAAAAAGAAGTCGTCTTCCAGACGACTGAAAACAAAAAATGCCAACTCCTCGTCCTTTTCTTGTAATTGATTCTCCCTCAGTGCTGAAAGTTGTTGCGCATCGGCCACCTGAGTATCTTCTCTATCAACTGACCCAATACTCTATCCCTCTCTGCCAACTTCTCCTCGAGAGCTGCCACTCTTGTTTGCTCGGCTGCCAACTGCTCTTGTAACTGTACTATGATGGCTGGTTGTACTGCAAATTGGCAATTCCAATAAATCTGATGGGGGTCTGGGGGCAACGCCCCCAGCGGGGTCAAGGGGCAGCGCCCCTTGCGGGGGTTTGGGGGCAGCACCCCCAGCGGGGTCAAGGGGCAGCGCCCCCAGCGGGGTTGAGGGGCAGCGCCCCTCGTGGGGTCCGGGGGCACCTCATTTTCATGGCTTTTCCACAGGTTCTAAATAGTGCTGACGAAGTCGAAAAATACAGATTTTGCATTGTTTTTCTTAGACATTACTTTCTCTCGGTCGATGTGTGGTACGACACTCCAATTACCGTACTGGTGATGCTTGCTGGCAACTGGTATAACATTTGCATTTGACTCCCTCTTTTGACGACTGCCCTTGTTCAAGTCGGCAGTGAGTACAACTCCTTTTCTACATCGTACGGCCTTCCCTTGTTTAATGCATACGATCTTCTTCTTTATGCGTACAAACTCCTTTTCCCACCGTACAGACTCCTTAATATGTCGTACGGATTTCTCCTTAGCATGGCGTACGACCTCCTTCCTAGCCCATACGACCTCTACTCTATCCAAGCATGCGGCTTCATTTGCAACTCGTACGACCTCTTTTGTATGATAGCATACGACTCTTCCTTCAAGTCGTACGACTTCTCCTCTGCCAGAGCATACAGATTCTCCTCTGCCAAAGCGTACAACTCTTTCTCCAAGTCGTACGGCCTCTTCCAATCATACCACTTCTTTATATCGTACGGCCTTGTCAATGAGGGGTTTGATTGCTGGCGTGGCCCTTCCTTGTCGACTTGGCACTTGCAATCTTAATTTTCTTTTCACGTGACAACGTATTGTGTGTTTCTGTTGATACCGTACGACCTCCTCCTCTGGCACTCGTACGGCTTGTCTCTTGGCGTACGGATTTCTTTGGCCCGTACGAAGTTCCCTTCCAAGCTCCTTACACTATTTTCTTTTGGCCGTCGTACGACCTCTTCTCCTCCAGTGATCCGTACGTGCCTTTGATTGGTGTGTCGTACGTAATTTCCTTCTGAGTTCTTTCTTGTCCGTACATCGTACGGAGGTGCCTCTTGTGATGGGCGTACGGGCTTCTTCCCTTTGCTTCGTCCTTCCTTCCTTCGTGCAATTGATTTGGCCGGTGAAGTCCTGTCAAATCTCTCTCCTTTAGCCTTTGCCTTCCTGAGCTTGGCCGTACGGCATACTATATGGTTGATGAGAATATTGCTTCGTACTTTTTTATATAACTCACCTTTGTCTCCCTTCGAATTTCTTTTATTTCTCCCCTTCAATTTTTTAATTCTCTCTATTTTTCCCCATTTCATTCCTTTGATAATTTTTAATTTTTCCTTATGTCGTTCATTTTCTCTCTCATCCCCTCTCTCTTCTTTTCCATTTTTCCTTTCTTCATCTCTTTTCTTTTTTTCTAATTTTTTAATTTTTTCATACTTTTCATTTTTTAACTCCACAATTTTTTCATCTCGTACCTGTTCAAACTTGTGGACTGGCGTATCGTCCAGTTTTGAGGCTCTTCCTTTGTACTCTCCATACTCGGCCGGAAGTTTTTGGCTGGGCCTTCCCTCTTCTTCCTTGATTTCCCCGATTTGTAGCATGTTGCACTCTCTGTGGAACACTTCATAGTCTTCCATCTACCAATGAAATAAGCCATTTAGCGAGCTTGTCTCGTCCTCCAAACAACTCTCGAGTTCAAGTACGCCTTCGATGTTTGGTTCCATAGCTTTCCTTCCTTCGTCCATAACCGATTCACCTCCATCCGATTCAGATCCGGAGGAAGCCAATTCTTCGCTCACGGCCTGGTTCTTCAAGTCGATGACATACTTCCCCCCATTGTTCTCAATCGAGAGTGTGTTCCTCTTCCAATTATGATTTGCCTTCCCCGCTATCAGCCACCCTCTCCCAAGTAGTGCATCGTATGCTTTCCTCTGTAATGGGATGACGACAAAATTTAGCAAAAACTGTTGTGTGCCGATCGTCACCTTCTGCGCCATCAGTGTTCCCAACGGCTTGATACCATGTTGATTAGTGCCCACCAGTTGGAATGTCGGTGGCCAAAGTGTAGGCTTCCCGAGACTCTTCCATGTGTCTTCAGGTAGTACGTTGACTCCCGATCCTCCATCGACGATAGTATTTGTCAAGATATTCCCTCTGATTTCCATATGCACGACCGCTGGCATCTTCCCGATGTTCGCTGTGAGCAATACCGGGTCGATTATTTGTTCACCGTACGGTGGCGGTTCTGGTATCAATTCTTTCCTTCGTTCCTCCAATCGCGGTTGCTTGCCATCCTCGACGACGTTTGTGATCGCCAGTCCCAACTGCGGCATAGTCTGGAGAAGGTCAGTTACTTTGATCGGTATGGTGGTCTGCAGTACCTGCCGTATGATGTTGGTTTCCGCCTCCGACCGCCGAGAGGTTCCTGGCTTCTCCAGAGGTACTTTGTTTTCCTTCGCCATCGCCAGTTCCACTTCGGTTTTTGCTTCCTTCATCCTTTGTTTCTCCGTACATGGATCTGGGTAAGTGGCTTTTTTTGCTTGTGCTCTGGTGATCGCCAGTACCTCTTGTTCTTCTACTTCCAGCATATGGATACCCTTTTGCTTCGGGCATTCGTTATCTTCATGATCGCCTGGTCCACACCACTTACACAATCTCCCTCTCGAACCTTGACCGTTCTGGCAGTCCCTGGCGAAGTGGCCCCATTCGTTGCACTTCCTGCATTGGATCATAGGCCTTCCTTTTGCATCGTACTGTATCATGTTTCTCGGACTTCTGTTGCTTCGGTAACCTCCAGGGGATGCATTGCTATTGTACTGGGGCTTTGGTGGTGTGTTCGGCGGTGTCGACGGTTCTCCCTGCGCGAAGAGTACTTGTGCACTTCTGGCTTTTAAGTTGTATGGGCATTCCTTGACGGAATGTCCCATCACTTGGCAGATATTGCAGGATAAGTTCTTGGGACAGTTCGCCTTCGTGTGACCTTCCCCATTGCAATCCGTACGCCACAGTTCTCTGGCTTCTCTCGTACTCTCCTTGTCGGCCTTTAATTCTTTCATCATTCGCATCATATCTTTCTTGAGTGCTTGTATAGTCTTGGATTCACCGTCGCTGTCGTCCGTACTCTCCTCGTCGTCTGTCTTATTTTTCCCTCGGGAGGATGTTTTATTTTCACTTTCTATGTCCATTGCCCGATTGTATGCTTCAGCATACGACGAAGGAGGTACGACTTTCATTTTCTTCCTTAATGACGGAAGCAAGCCCTCGATGAACCATCTTTTCTTCAACCCATCGGCCGGTTGTGCCTCCAATTTCCCCAGTAAATCTTTGAGTCTTCGGTTGTAGGTCCGCACACTCTCGTGCTTTCCTTGCTTGGTATTGTATATCTCCGCAACAATCTCGCTGTCATCTCGAAGAAGTTTGAACTCCTCCTGGAAAGCTTTTTTCAATAACCTCCATGTAGCTCTCTGTGCTTGGTCCAATTCCGAGTACCAATCAATGGCACTCTCTCTGAGTGTTGCTGGAAATGCCCTTAGCCACTGGTCGGG
The DNA here is from genome assembly GCA_007258455.2 of Sequoia sempervirens. Classification (NCBI taxonomy): domain Eukaryota; kingdom Viridiplantae; phylum Streptophyta; class Pinopsida; order Cupressales; family Cupressaceae; genus Sequoia; species Sequoia sempervirens. Next base: position 15,827 of record VDFB02117606.1, read on the forward strand.
ATCATCCTGCCCGCTGGCTATCCAGATTGTCTCACATGTCTTGCAATGCCGTACGGGATCCTCAGAGCCATTCCCCATGAATTTCGGCAACTTTTGCCGTTCCGGATGAGCCATCTTTCCCGATTGACCTCCCTGTGTGTTGACCCGATTAGACTAGTGGATTCCTCGCTACGTCCCTATGCGTCACTTGCACTCTCGGCCACGTACGAGTCACTCCCACGTCCTCCGTCAGCGTCCTCAACACCGTGGGTCTCCTCAGGATCTCTCCGATGCTCTCTCTGCCCTGGGGTCTTAAGCTCTGGTCTTTCCCTCCTTAACTCGCCGTCGTCGTCCGAGAGGGACAACTCTCGAAATCATCTGATGCTACTATTCAAATCATCTTCATTTGCATAAAGGTTATATTTTCCTGCGCGTGGAGTGCTGAAGGGGTCTTCGTCCCTTCTAACAAACTGTGGTGCGCCCGTTCAATGGATGTGTCTATTCTTGTCAGGTTTTCATATGTTCTTTTTATGCTCTGATTTATTTCAATTAAGTCTTCATCCAATTCCTTACCGGCTTGCCTTAGTCGTCTTCGCCGATTTTCTTGCTCTTGCAGCCTGAGTGATCGCCGAACTTGCTCTTCCGAAGTCTCGTGCCCGTCAGGTACTCTATTCTTGTCTTTGTTCGGCCGTACGGGCATTTAGTTGTTCAAGCAATCATTGCTGGTTGCCGGAAGTACGGCGCCGGCTAGTATCTCGTTCTTCCTCCTCACGTTTGGTTCTGTCTTCACAACGTTGTACGATTTGCGGCCGTCGGCGCTCGCGATCTTCTTCTTCTCGCAAGTCTTGCAGGATAATGAAATGGCGGGCCAATAACCTGGGCATGTGATTCAGGAGGTGGTTCACCTCGTCGTTCACTTCCAGCCGATCCCAGATGACTTCCTCAGGGATCTCCCGAATGAGGGATTCCCTACGCACGTGGTCACGTAGCGATATTTTCCACAAATTTACCAAATCTTCTGTCAATGAGTCCTCCCGTTCCTCATTAGCATTTACAGGTTCCTCCGCTGGTTGACCCATTATGCTGCCATGGTAGATGATGCCCTAGTCCGTTCAGGCAACGGCGCCAAATGTTTGCCTACGGAATGGGATTCAAATCTTACGTACTACTGGCAAACTAGTCATGTGCAGAACATAGGATAAACAGTAAACTGAAAGATATTATATTTGAACACCAGAAACTTTATTCATCATCAGAAATATCATGTACAAAAGAGTATCAGCATTGCTTGACAATATAACTATCGGCACATAACTCATTACATATCACTCGTAACTATCTCCCGACTATCCAATAGGCTACATATAACGTTCGGCGGTGGTTAGATAACCAGCCGACACGACGCTTCGTAACAACATTAACATTAACATTAATCCGAACATGATTTCCCGAAAGTACATGACATTATTATTCTTTACTAATCTATAGTTTTATTTAGCAATTGGCCGACTACGACCAAGGCCGACTACGGCCGACAACAAAGTAAAGATATACGACTAACAAGGTTATGCTACTGGATTCCTATAGGTTTCTTCTTTGCTGGCTGGAGGATGAAAACTTTTCACTAGATAGCTGGCTTCGGTGGTGAAAGATCCACCCTAGCTGGCTGGAGATCAGTTTATCGTATTTTTCAGTAAGTTTGATTGTTGGGTGATTTTTGAAGGTGAAATATGAAGATATATTCAGTATTTTGATATGGGTTTAAGAGTTTTGGCTTGGTGTGTGGTTTATACCATTTTGGTGTGAGTTTGGAGCAGATTTAATTCATTTTCTGAGTGCTGATATGAAATTTCTGAGTTCTGGAAATGTCTATTTTTTGAGTAGCTGGAAATGTTAATCTGTTCATATCTTTGTGAGGCAAGAAGATTTCATTTTGGGTATTGATTCATTGGATTCCTTATAGCTGGGCGCCCCATTTTGACTACTCATTTTTGACAATTGATAGAAATCTGATTTTCTAAGGCAAATCGCCCCTCCTAGGGAGCTGTGCCATTTCCCTGGGTTTTGGTCTTCAGACTGAATTCTTATCTGCATTTACAGAGGTCTGCAATCTGCTTTAAAAGGGTGTCTTTCATTGTAAAATGATATTTAAATGAGAAGGAACAGGTTGGAGTTTGTTAGCACTTGTATTGGTTCATTTCATGAGGAGATTGAATGTATTGTTGCTCAATGGTATGCCGTATGACTGAAAGGTGCACTTTTTGGACTGTAACCAGGTCTGATATAAGTTTCTTAAATTTTGATTTCAGTTGTTAATCAATGATCATTGATATTGTAATTGAGTCATTCATGCTTTGATGTAATGTCTAGATGTTTCCTTGCAATGTTACAATATTGTCAATGTAATGTATTCATAATGATGAATGGAATATGAAACAAACACATTCTGCATCTCCGTCTTATTCCGTAAACAAAACAAAAAAATCAGGGGTGATCATCACATTGGCAGCATGGGCCTGTCTTTTGAAGCTGATTATTTCCTTATTCCTCTTTATTCTTTTTCTTGGGTGTATGGAATGGGATGCATTTGTTATTCAGGATGATTAGAATATAAACCAATTAATCCTCAACATGGCACCCTGACATGTATTGCCTTCCTGCTGGCATAGAAACTGGTGAGCAGAGAGTGAAGATAACCAAACTGTGAGACACTTGTGATGTCTCTATAATAGTAAGAACTAATATCATCATGTTCAAAGGAGATGCTGCAGATGTCATATGCATGGAAGTAGAATTAAGGAGAATGTCATTCTTCCTCAACATGGCACCCTGACATGTCATTGCCTTCCTGCTGGCATAGAATCTGATGAGCAGAGAGTGAAAATAACCAAACTGTGAGACACATGTGATGTCTCTATAACAGTAAGAACTAATATCGTCATGTTCAAAGGAGATGCTGCAGATGCCATATGCATGGAAGTAGAATTAAGAAGAATGTCATTCTTTTAAAAATTTCTTTGAGAAGTGTGTAAAGAGCTTTAAGATCGTCAGGTTCTACCCTAGCTTATATCTCATTGCTCTTTTTTAATGACCATGCATTTTCCATAACATAATCTTTCTGTAGCACTTTGTTGAAGTGTGTGTAAATAATTCAATTACTGTTTTGCATGATGCCTCTATAATTGATACAAGCACAAGGGCATTTTGCATCATTCAGTCTAAGGTGTGAAAAAGACGTGTTGTGCTATTGCCAATAAAGTATCTTGTAAAGAGATTTATTTAAGAAAATGAAAGACAGATTGAAGCTCCGATAAGCTTGATTGAGGAAAGTGAGGATATATAAGGGGAGAAGAGTTCATTCAAATCAGATAGAACAAGATATATCATCAAAGTTGTAGCAACAGAATCAGCAAGCAGTGCATCCCATTCACACATTAAAAGATTCACTCTAATCCTTAAACATGTATTGGGAAGAAATGTAAGGACTTGCAATCATCTATAAAATGAAACTTGCAAGAGCGCATGTGGAATAATCAAGGTATGCATATCGTTGCTACTTATGCAAATGAAGTAGTAACTGTGTACATGTGAATCTACTTATGTCTTACAAGGCATCAGTAAAACATTAACAGAACAAATGGGTAGATATTATGAGTAATTTGTTCATGTAAACCTAGTTCATCTGTGTTCTTTATTTGGAGTATCTAATGCTGAGGAGATTTTTATGGTTTATGCTTGCAGCAGCTTAATGTTGTCTGAGAATATAGATGGGGCAAGAGATCAAGGAGTTGGCTTAATAAATAAATCTTGAACAAGATCCATTTGGAAACATGATTTGTAGTATTGCAAGTGATAAAGCTTCAAATGATGGGTAAAGAGTTGAATAATTTATCCATCTAGGTTCACACTGTGTCCTGTAATTTTGGTCCATGAAATTGGGAAGTGGTAGTGTATTCAAGAAGTGTTTTATTAGAATGTCAGTACAGATCTTGTTGGAAATTTTTAAATGTATGGGACATTCATCTATGTAGCCTGGAGAAAGAATGCTGCGTCTGCCATGACAAAGCTCAGAGAACAAATTCAAACCCTTGTGTAAAAGAGAAAATGAATGCCACCAGAATTTATTTTTTTGAAAGTATGTCTTGAAAGGAGATTTCAGGACCAAGCTGCAAAGGAGATTATAGAAAATTAACTGAACTGATACTGCAGTGGAACATCAGCTTTAGATTGTGCAATGTTTTTTTGAAAATCTTGTCATCACTGTATCCACTGAGCCCCAGCATCTACTATAAGTTACCTTTATCATATCAAATCAAATTCAAAAGATGACTGAAGCAGAAGTTGCAAAGCCCAAATCTTTTCAAGCTTCTATCCTCTATGAGAATATGCTACTGTGACCATCTGAAAATGCTTATTAAGAAAGTCCAGAAACTTGAGGAAGAGATACTTCCATGACAGTGCTAATAAATAAGTAAATTGTCATTCAGATACAACCATATACTGCATTGAAAGGACACTTTTAACATTTAACAAGTCCGCAACATATTCAGGACTCTTTTTCAAGAGAACATTAGCAGTATTTGCTCATATGTGATTGAGATCAAAGAAGATTTAGGAAGGGGACAAGATTCAGTATCAAAAGCAACATATCTACCAGGTAGAAAACTCAATCATCCAGTCTTTAGGTCTTGCTCTGAAGCTTTACTCTCATTGTATGTTTTGAAGGACTTTTGACATATATTTACATCAGCAATGTCAGATTTAGGCTTTCTTGAAGTGAATTTCTATCATTTACAGTTGTCGATCTTGTATCTTTATCCATCTTGCATGGTATATTGGATAGAAGGATTTGTTAAGCCTTTTAGGCCTTTAATATCCATGTCTTTCCTGAAGAATATTATGAATTTCTTTTGTTATTAGAATCACACTATCTATTGATATAAAATCCTAAAACAAACTGATTGATTTCAAAATGGGCCATCAGATTGCTGTTAAACCAGGATTACTTCCAAAAATATACAACATATCAAAACTTAACTATTTCTTGTAGAAAGACCATAACCTTTACTGCAAAAATATTTCCAAGAGGTAACATTCCATACATCACACCTTACAAATAAGATTAGAAAATAAGTCCAACTGAAGCTGCAAAGGAAACTAAGCACTGGAACCCTGGAGGAGAGCAAGAAGATCAGTTTCCTGTGGATCAGTACTCTACTTGATTGGCAGGCACAGCTTCATGACCAGCAAGCTCAAAGGAGCTCCTGAAGGAGAGCCTGCAAAGAATAAAATGTTCAAAACTGCTGTACAAGAGATCATTAGTAGTAATTTCTCTGATATGATTGTGGTCAAAGAGTGAGTGGCCAAGTTTCTATGTCAATTCAACTTCTTGTCCATTGCCAATCAGGTATGAAACTTAATTGTAGTCTTTAGTTTAACTGTTTGAAATGGTCACATGTGTTGAATCCCTTCTCCATCTCCTCTTTATATTTAAATACAAATTATTTTATTCCATTTAATATCCTCAATTCCAGTCCTGAAGAAATTTGTTACTGCTGCTCGTCTTTTATTTGCTTGAAAGAATTTGGCGTGAGTTTGTTCCAAGCGTCTCCTGAAGTTTTCCATAGCTATCCTATGGTCAGGTATTATCATATCGTATCATGAATATGAAAACAACACCAAAGGTATTTCACATTGGCGAGCACATAACCAAGGGGCCAAATATTAAAAAAAAA
>VDFB02117607.1:0-40714 GCA_007258455.2 Sequoia sempervirens
GCATACAAGATTCTTTCCCAAATCTTTAAGCCTGGCTCTGATACCAATCTGATAGGTTGGGGTTGGATGAGGCACTCACTACCCCATGCTTTGAGTCCTTGCTCCTAAGAACTCCTTGGTGTTTCTTACACCCTGTCCTAGTGGTCCCGCCTCAGGTCTAAGTACCACTGCTTCTATTGACCAACCCCACTATCAACATGTTGTCCTTCTACCAATCCAACCTTGGTGCTTTGCCATATACACTCCATTGGCCCTTACTCTTCCCTAAAGGCCAAATAACCTCAACCTTCTACTAGATTCTTGCAGGGGTGTGAAGGTGTTGCAAAAGCTTCAAGATGATCAAACTAGGGTTCTTGTTCCATCTCAAGACTCCAACTAACCATCGCTTTCACAAAGTCCCCTCCTAGGGTTTGAAAAAGGCTACAAGCCTAGAGCCCCAATTAGGCCTCTGAATAGGGATAAAATGCAATTTTATTCTAAACCCACCAAAGGACCTAGGTTATTTGCTTGGGAATGGTGATTCACATGTCCTCACCTTGAATATTTTTAGGGTTTTGAGTCAGTACAGCCTGCACAATGCTCATACACAGAAATGGTCAAAAAGCTAGGGTTTTTAAACTTTCTCAGGCTGATAGCAGACTGTCAAAAGATTCCCACTCAAAATGGATTAGTGGAGCCTTCCCATTATCACCAAGGCTTGACAAGACCATTGAAAAAACTCACAAGAAATAATTTCTTCAAAAGCTTAATTCCCCTGCAAGAAATGAGTCTTTTTCTCACTACCTTCCCTAGTTGGACCCTGCGTGGCTCGCCTAGGGAAAAGCTTTGCTAGTGCCTCCTGAACTCCCACAATCCCTAAAAACTAACATATTTACACTAAGGGAGCCTAGACACTATTTCAAAAGGGCCGTACAATTTTTACTGTGGAAAAGTTCTCTAGGACTCCATTTTCTCAAAACTGCCTATTACAGGCTAGAAAAAGATAGGAAACAATATACTTACAAATACAAGAAGGAAATGATTTACAAAGACAAAAATATAGCACACTAAGCTTGCACAATATCAACACCATGTATTACAAATAAAACAACAACAAAGTTACTCCATTAAAGCTTAAGTTAAATACAAAACACAAAAAATTCTCTCAAAACGCTGTTTTCTTCAGCTTTACAAAATGTCACTCTAACAAAAATGCCTCCAACCCCATTCCATGGTTGAGCCATGCCTTAAATAGGCCTTCAAAACAATTGAGCTGCTTGGGTCAAGCCTTTGGATGACCTAATGGTAAGTGTTATAAAACACACTGTGTTTTCTAACCCTTTGCCAACTTTTGACAACTTAGCAAAATGATGTAAAACTATTTAACACTTGTCAACTTCTTTCCAAAAGATCAAAAACATCCCAAAGCACCCAAAAAAATGGTCAACATGACCTTATGAAAAACAAAACCAAAATTAACCCTCTAGGTTTCTTCTTTACCTAAGAAATTGCCAGTTGCTCCTTAGGTGCTCCTGCACCATAAAGTACCATCAAGACTATGGTGATAAAGGATGTCAGCGATAAGAGTATAGTGAGAGGATTGGTGGATAAAGTTACACTTTTTGTTATGGGATAAGTCAGGTGGTAAGTTGTCATCTTTTAGGTAGGCATAAATATTTCCATACCAAGGTGAATTGGATCCTACTAAGTGGCAAATGATTTGTCTTTCAGGTGTGTCATAGGTAGGTGTAAATGATTGTTCCACCAGGAATTCATAGCGAGCCTAATTTTTTGGGAGTTGTAACAATGATGTGATTGTGGCCATGGCATTAGCTACCTTGTTATGAAGGCTTGGAATATGTATGAAGTTGATATCTACAAAGTACTTCTTGAAATCGTCAACCATTTTCTTATATGGAAACAATTTGTCATCTTTGGTTTGATAATCATTATTGATTTGATTAATGACTAACTATGAGTGACCATAGACTTTTAGTTTCATGATCTTCCATTCCAATGTGATCTTGAGCCCAGTGATTAAAGCTTCATACTCGGCTATGTTGTTAGTGCATGGAAACATTAGCCTATATGACCGAGGAATGGTATTCCCTTGAGGAGTGACAAAGAGTATTCCCACCCCTGATCCATGTTGAGTGAAAGAACCATCAAAATATAATGACCATAGCTATTTTGATTCTGTAGTGAAGACATCAACATCTAAAAATTCAATGTGCATGGGATGCTCTACTTGTAGTGGTGCTTCAACCAGTTGATCAGCGATAAATTGTCCTTTGATTTCTTTATGATCAACATAATGGATGTCAAACTCACTTAAGATCATGACCCATTTTGCTAGCCTTCTTGTCAATGTAGCTTTGCTTAACAAATACTTGAGTGGATCGATCTTTGCAACAAGATTGATTGTATGAGTTAACATGTAGTGTCAAAACTTCTGTGAGGCAAAGACTACTGCTAGACAAGCCTTCTCGATGAAAGTGTAGTTGATTTCATGACCTGTTAGCATTCGAATGATATTATAAATTGCACGTTCCTTTCCTGGAGAGTCCTCTTGTGCTAATAATTCCCCCAAAGATGTCTTTGTTGCGACAATATATAAGATTAGAGGTTTGTCTAGATTTGGTGGGTTCATTAGGTACTACTTGATCTGTTGAAAGGAAATTTCACACTTGTCATCCCATTTGAAAGGAACATTCTTATGCAGTAGATGTGTGAAAGGTAGACTCTTATTTGCCAGCTGTGCAATGAACCTTCGTATAGATCGAATTTGTCCATGTAATGATCTTAATTGACTACTGTAAGGCATTTCCATGATTGCTTGTACCTTGGCAGGATCTACTTCAATTCCTTTTGCTGATACTATGTATCCTAAGAGCTTTCCAGATGTGACCCCAAAAATGCTTTTCTTGGGGTTGAGGTGAACTTTGAATTTTTCCAACCTTGCAAAGATTTTGGATAATATTTCAAGATGTCCTTCTCTTGTGTATGACTTTTCCAATATATCGTCTACATAGTCTTCCATGAATGTGTGCATCATGTCATGAAAAATTGTAGTCATAGCTCTTTGGTAAGTAGCCCCAGCGTTCTTTAGACCGAAAGGCATGACATTCCAATAGTAAGTCCCCGATGGACATGTGAAAGCTATTTTGTCCTGGTCTTCAGGTGCAATCTTGATTTGGTTGTAACCAGAAAAACCATCCATTAGTGAATACATGTCATGGCTAGCTATTAGATCAACTATAGTATTGATTTTTGGAAGTGGGAAGTCATCCTTAGGACATGCTTTATTAAGATCTCTGAAATATATGCACACTCTGACACTTCCATCTGGCTTGGATACAAGAACAATGTTGGAGATCCATTCTGCATAATCGATTAATCTTATGAAACCCACATCAAGGAGTTTTCTGATCTCTTCTTTAACCAGTAGTGCGACATGAGGATGAATCTTTATGAGTTTTTGTTTCATAGTCTTAACTCCTATTTTGATGGACAAGTGATGCATTATGAGATTGGGATCAAAACCTGGCATGTCTGCATAAGACCAGGCAAAGTTGACTTGATTTTCTCTTAAAAATTCCATGAACTCAGGTACTTCTTTATCTGTCATTGATGTACCTAACTGTAGAATCCTTGTTTTTTCTGAAGTGTCAAGATTAACCTCTTTTGTAGGGCTCAATCAGATAGGTGATCACTCATGATAGTACTCTGGGAGAGTGTCAAGTATCCCATCATTTGGTGCATTAAAAATTTTTTCACCATCTGATATGCTCTTTGTTTTATCTTTTGTTTGATCTAACACTGCCATATTTTGGTTTTCACCATTAGATCTTTCTTTTTTATTTTTATTTTTGTAGCTAGGAGACTTGACACTCTCTTGATTAAAGACTCTATGCCAAAAATTGCTAATGGAACAATCATTTTTGTTGTTTGTAGAAAGGAAGTTCATAATAGATTCATCGCTTGGAAACATAGGTATATTAATAGGTTCAAACGAGTCCTAGTCAATGAGATCGAGATGGATTAAAGGTAGCGGGTCATTGGGTTGCATGAAATCAGCTATGGTTATGGTCATAACATAGTTGTCTATAGGATCCGAGGTATGATGTAGATCAATGATGGTACTGTTCTCACAATAGTCTTGTTTGTTTAAATCCGACTCAGTGTCACTAGAATCATAGTCACCTTGAAGTTTAGATTCTTGTGGTTGGGACCCTGACCCTTCACCTTCAATTAGAACTGGGGTATACTTGTGTATCACATCAACCTTTTTGTCCCTCTAGAACTCATCATTGTGGATGGTGTCCCATTCGTATTCACCAGAGTCTGTGTCAAAGTTATGATCCATGAAATTCTAAATTGCTATCAAACATGCTTCTCTTGTATCAGAACCTTCTTGCAATCTGAGGATAGTATCATGCAACCGTTTGGATGTTATTTCTTTTGATTTAGTATCATAGCCTAGTCTTGTTTTATCTTTTGTAGCAAGTCTTGGAAGGTGAATAGGCTCAACTACTCCTTTTCTCTTTCTGATAGGACCATTACCATCATAGCCCATATTTTGCATGATTGAATATCCTTTACCATATTGATCAATTGGTAGTTTGACATTGAGAATTTTTTCATCTTCATCTTTATAGAGCCAACTTAGAACTTCTCTATCCTCAGAATCTTCCATGGGGAATTTTTCTTTGATAAATCATTCATTAAACTTTGTATTTGTCTCTGTTGGTGGTTGCGTTGATGTTGATGCTATAGATATTTGTTGTTGTGCGATAGAAGGTTGTCCATTTGATCGAGGCTATATAGGTAGATTAGCAAGAAAAAGAGAATACTCCCCTACTCCATTGTCCTTGAACCGTAGTTTCTTGTCAAAGATTTTGGTTAATTGACTAATTTGTGTATCAACTTTGGGAGAAGTACTAGCAGGAGCTTCGCGATTGTTGGGGACGAAAGTATCTTGACTAGCTTTGATGTTGGCACAAGTCTGACTATTCGAATTATCAGCTGGTATTGTGATCTCTTATCCATCATAAGGAAACTTAAGACATTGATGATACGTGGATGTAACAACTTGCATTTCGTGGATCCAAGGACAACCCAACAAGATGTTATATGCAAGATCACGGTCTAATACTTGACATAAAGTATTCTTGATGGCAGGTTCCACTCTGATCGACAACATGATTAAAGCCTTGGAAGCTCTTTCCTCATCCTTGTAGGATTTAATAGTAATCTTTCTTATGGGATCAATGGAGTCCGTAGAAAATCCCAAAGCCTAAACTAACTTCATTTTACATATGTTCAAACCAACACCTCCATCTATTAGGACGCGTCTGATACGAAACTTGTGGACCATGACTTCTAAGCATAGTGATGAATTATGGGGATGTGTCATGGAAACATCATCTTTTTCAGAGAATGAGAGGCATGTCAGTGAGGAAAAGTGTCCCACCATGGCTTGAAATCAGTACACATCCAGATTGGTGGATATAGTTGTTTCAACGAGGGCCTTTTCTAGAATTTCCTTGTGTGTTGGGGAAGTCTTCAAGATTTCTAAGATAGAAATCTGAGCAGGAGTTTTTTGAAGTTGATTGACTAAGTCATATTGATGTTGAGGTAGGGGCACAATGGATTTTGAAGAAGCACCCTTTAAGACAACTTTAGCTTGTGCCCTTGTTGTTGTGTTGACTTGTCTATATTCCATGTTTTCCTTAACTTTAATAACATTGACCTGCTCGTCGTTAGTGTAGATATGATTGATTATATGATCATTGATATGATTCACACTTTTTATGAAAGACTCACCCTTTTGATACTTGGAAAAAGGGTTGCAAAATGCTTGGTGGTCTTCATTTGATTGTTGGTGTCCTTCTACTTTGATGGTGTCATTTTCTATCAAATCTTGGACAACATTTTTCAAGGCTTGACAATTATTTGTTCGATGTCCCTTGCACCGATGATAATTACAATAGTATGCATCATTCCATGATGGAGGCTTCACACTAGGTTCAAAATTTCATTGAGGTGGTAAGGTGATAACATTCTTTTCCATCAACTCTTTAAGGGTAGATTCTAGAGATTAACCTAGTGGAGTAAAAGTTCTTCTACTAGAGAAGAATGAAGATCGTTGTGGATTTGTGTTTGAGGAATTTCCTAAGACATTGTTGTTGTTATTGTTTCCATGGTAACCTTGATTGTTGGCATTCCATTGATTGGGAGTAAAAGTTTGATTCACATTATTCCTTGGAGGAGGAGGATTGTTTCCTTGATTTGTGACCGAGTTGACACTGCTATAGTTATTGTTGCGAGGAGCACTAAGAACAAATGGGTTAGTCGAGACATGATTTTCATCTACAACACCATCATTCACCACATTTTTGTTGTGAGTCCAAAACTTAGATTTGTCGTTGTGGTGATTTGAAGAGCTAGGATTGTCCTTATCAAGTTTTATTATCCCTCTCTAGATTAAGGCACTTTCAATGGTGATGAAATTTTCAATCAATTTCTGAAAGAGGGAGGACAATGAAGATTAAGACGATATCTCATCTCTTGATCTAAGTTGTTTATGAAAGTGGTGATTTTTTCCTTTTCAGGAACATGATGTGGGTATCTAGCGAACGATCTTCTCCATCTCTAAAGGAATGTAATGAATGGTTCACCAGGTTTCTGTTTAGCCTTGCAAAGATCAATCATGGTTATTTGATGTTGTGTGTTGTAGGAATATTGTGATATGAACTTGTTAATCAATTCCTCAAATTTCTTGACAGGTGGTGTGATTTTCGATAGCCATTCCATAGATTGGCCTCCAAGACTCCTAGGAAACAAACACATCAAGTATGTGTCCTCATGGGAAAACTCTAAAGTAATATTTTAGAAGTCTCTAATATGATAGATTGGATCTGATTTTCCATTATAACGATCAAACTTTGGGATTTCACAATGTTTGGGAAATGGTATCATGTTGAGATGTCAGTCAAAAGGATAAGGACAGATGTCATCAAGAGTGTATGTCTTTGTTGTGGCTCCCCCTTGTAGATCTTTAATTTTTACTTGCAGTGCTTTAATCTGTTGAGACAAGGTACTAATATCAGACAAGGGCATTTCCTTAAGATTATTCTTTATGTTTTTAATATCAAAATGATGAGGCAATTTAGCTCCTTTGTCAGCTAGATATAGAAAATATTTTTCTTTGTTGCACTCTAAAATATTTTCTAAAGCTTTGTGAAATTTGGGATCTTGCTCAGCTTCTCTAAGGTGATGTTCTTCATCCCATTCATCACCACTATCTATAGGAGTTCTGGTCATGTCTCTGTTGAAAGGGAACAATTTTTTTCTCTTTCACCCATGTTGTTAAAAAGGGGATTACAACTCACACTATAAAGGGGATTACTACTCTCACCTTCTTCTTGAGTTCTTCGAATATGATCTTCTTGTTGAATATCCTCTTTCAACTTATTATATTGAGATCTTGTAAAAATAGGCATGTGATTTTGAAATGTTCTTCTAGACTTAGATCACAGTTTGATAAGTGTGAAAGTGATGATGTCTTGATCCTATAAGATGAAAATCTTATGGTATGATCAAAGACGTTCCTAACTATTGATTATGGCTTCCAATGATGAAGGATATTAGAATCCTATTGGGGAAGTTGAATCAATAATAAAAAAATTGTTTAAAAGGTGCACTTTTAGATTTGATCCTTGTTTTTCAAGAATGATAAGTATATCAAATAGCCTAATTAAACTTACTGAAGGATTTGACTGTGATGTGTTGGATATTCAATAGAAGGTTGCGGTAGATAATCAAAGTTGAGTGGTTGATTTTAATGTTTCATTATGATAGAGCTCTTCTCTGAAAATAGGCTCATGAATATAAAGGCTCTAGAACGTACTCGTCAGTAAATTCCCTAGAAAAATCTTGGTATCTATGGAGAAACTTACAGTAATGGAGCAAGAAATTTCAACTTTTATACAAAAAATTTCTACATTGCAAGGTTTTCTTGTAACCTAAATGTTTCTTAGGTTTCTTAATATTATTGGCAATCGATTTCTTGAAAAATTTGGTTGATTTCCACTCTCTAAGCATGGGAGAAATGTCAAGATGCTACTAGGCCAAAGATGTTACAACCTTAGATCTGCCAAAAGTAAAAATTCTGGAAAGTGATAGATGCACTACTCTGTGCCCTATATGCAATGCAAAAATAGGTATATGCACTAGAGAAGTAGTCAAATGTGCTACAACAGACCTCAAATGCGCTACTTTGTGTCCTATATGCGATAAAACATTTTTTGATGCAGTTTTCTAAATAGTTTTGAACAATTTCAGCTGAATTTTTGTCTGAATTATTGTGATTGAAGACACAACAAACATTCTGAAAACAGTTGTCTTTATGCCCTATACTAAACATCAAGTGTATGTTCAAAAATGTTTTTCAAAAAGTGTTTTCACAGGTTTTGCACATAACAAACAATTCAGGAAGACTCACTCTTAGTACTCAAGTAGGTCATCTTAATAATCAACAACCCACATCTTAGAATTGCATCGACTCATATAGCTGTGTCACCCCCAAAGGGGTGCCCATGTTTTTGTATTTTCCAAGCACGTACTCAAAGTGATGAAAGTGGATACTGGATCCCTTGAGAAAATGGTCCTTGGCAGTTATATGGTGAGTGTCTTGGGGGCAGATTCTTCCCTCCTCTTGCATTGTGATTATTAGGATGTTCAAAAACTTACACGGTTGGCTACTACACTAGGTTTTTAGTAAGGATTTCAATTTGGTACAGAAATAATAAACTCCCTCAAGAGACCTCCCAACCTTTAGAACAAAGGATTTTGGGATGGTTATCTTGCACACTATCGACAAAAGTGGGTTTCCCTAGATTTTCTTTAAATTTTATAGTGGGGTGGAATAGCTTGGCTTTGGCTTGAACCCACTTGGGTTGTTTCTCTTGGGTGAGTACTTTTTCCCACAAGAGAAAGCCCTCTAAAGGATGTAATAAAGCATTAAAATTGCATGAATTAAAAAGGCAAGTCTGGTATTCTGATCACCCAGTTAAGGAGAGAGCATAGACCTATTGCCACAGACAAAGCAAACAATGTTCTTTTTAAAGCCCAAATGACAATGATTTAATCTATGTGAAGATTTTACTTCACAACAACCACATGGGATTCATTTTAACTGCAAAAATCATTGTGTGGTAACTATCCTAGATTGCTTCATTTTAATCCATGTCTGCCCTAGGGTTGCTTCTTTTTAACCAAAAAAAAAGCTCTGTTTGCGAAAGGCGTTAGACTCAGAACTTTGTTTAGTTACAACATGTAAGTGCTAAAACAAACTATCAATGTGCTAAAATAGATAGCTAATGCGCTACAAAAAAAATTAAATGCGCTAAAATAAATCCTAAATGCACTAAAAGAAATGCAAAATTTTAATAAAGTGAGTTGAGTGTATGTGCCATTATGTTCCCTAAAAGTGTCATTCTGTTCTCTATATGCGTCAAAACAGTTCCTAGATGCACCGAAAGACTTGCAAAAGTGCTATTAGAAGCCCTAGATGCACTAAAGAAAGCCACATATGCTCTAAAATGAGAATTTTTGTCGGAAAGCCGAATTCCAGAACATGAAATCCTATCAAGAAGCCTACAAGTAGATGTCAAAAATGGAGCAAAGGCCCCACGGTGGGCGCCAAAAATGTGTGATTGATTTTTAAGTGTATCAATATATAAAAACAATAAATCAAACACATCAATAAGACATTATATCAAAATAGAAAATCAAATAAAAAGGAATGCAAACTCAGTCTTCTATCTTTGATGTCATCCTATCATCCTCTATCTCCAGTGTTTTTGTCGATTCCAACTTGCTCTCAGATTGTGTGCTAGGCTCAACAAATAGTCTTCCTAGAGAATGATATTTGAAGATGAATTCATGTTTAAACTAGAAATGATTGCTAGAATGAAAGATTACAAAATTATGAAAGCTAAAGATGATAATGACAATACTAAGATGCTAGAATGCTAGAATGAAACTAATTGCCAATGCGTACATGTATGTCGGTGTCTGTGTGTGTGTAACCAATGCTTGGATTCGTTAGGGTATTTATAGAGTTTTTCGAAAGATTTTGATTGGCTGATGTGATCAACGACTATGAAAATTCTTGGCAGATTGAAAGGTCAAAGATGGATAAGATTGGAGAGAAAAATAGAATAAAACCAGAAAGCAAGATTTGTTTCCTTTTTTGTAGAAGAGATAAGATGAGATGATAAAGATGAATTGTAAAAATCATCTTTTTGTGAGATTGAGAAAAGATTTAAGATAAATAATGAATTATAAATTCAATTATTTATTTATTGGTGATATGGAAGATTTTTCTTAATTAAATAAAATATTTAATTAAGATTTGAAGAATAATAAAATATTTCATAATTAAATAAAATATTTATTTAATTAGAAGAAAGATTTGAATAGGAGAAAGGAAATATTTAAATTTAATTAAATCAAAAGACTTAATTAAATTCAAAAGGTGATAATTAATTAAAATAAATAAAGGCTATTTATTTAATTAATCAAGTAGACATATGAATGTGAAATAATTAAATAAAGTTGATTTATTTAATTATGGCGGAAGAATAAAGTGAATGAAAAATATAATTAAATTAATTAAATTTAATCATAAGTAGAGGACTTCTTAGAGAGATTAATTAAATAATAAAATTTTAATTAAGTGCCAAGATTAATTAGACATGACGAATTTTGTGCATATACACAAAGATTGGAAGAATTTGTGGAATTTTGATATCATTGGATGGAGTGGAAAGAATATTTTGATCTTGATGTGTAGGGGAGTCTATGCTAGCATGCTTTGGATTGAGAGATTGACATGAATCATTGGATGTTGAAGATATGATAGAAGAGGATGACTAGAAGGAATTGTTAACTTGAGTGAAAGAATCTTGAGGTTTATTTTGGCTTATGGTGGATGGAGCTAAATGCATGACATGATAGGATTGTTCAATATCATTTATATTTGAGGACTGAGATTTGGGCTTCTGATTTGATTTTTAAAAAAATTCAAAGATATTGATAGAGGAATAAGAACAGATGTCTAGAAGCAAATATCACTCTGACATGGTTGTTTCCCTTTGCATATCCCAGATTTGTTGTTGAAGGTTTTTCATTTGATGAGCTAAAGCATTCAATTGATCCTCATCTATTTCAGCCATGGTGGTTTGAGTTTCAATTTCCCTTTTCTAGGAGTTTCTGTCTTTGTAACCTTGTTAAAATGGACATATGAACGTTATTGTTTTCAATAAAATTTTCATCTTAGTTTGGTATAGTGTCAAGGATATTAACTCAAGTCAAATAGAATGATAGATTCTATTGATTAGACTAAGTTGATAAGTTTGATTATAAAATTTTGTTTCTTTGATTTAGGATAACTGATCCTAAAACTTAACTTACTAATCAACTGTGTTTGATTGGGACACTTTTGGATAGTAAAACTTATTTTGATTTGAACAAATTAAATTGTAAAGTCGAGTTTATCTAGGTTTAAGACTCTTTTTATTTAGGAAAGTTTCTATTATGAGAAAAATATGAATTCTGATGATAAAAGTTTAATAGACACTAAAAACAACTCTCTGGATTTTGATTTTCTAGATGCACTATAACAGTCTTCCGATGCGCTAAAAAACCTGATAGATGTGCTAAAAGTTTGTTTTGAAGCGCTAAAAGACTGGTTGAATGCGCTATCAGACAAAGTATATGCGCTAAAATAGACTTTGGATACACCAAGATACTGGTAAATTATGGTGACAAACTATGTAGATGCGATAAAATAGTGGTTGTATGTGTTATTTGGAAAGCATATGTGCTAAAAGACTGGGTGTATACACTAAAACAGATTATGTATGTGCTAAACTGGAAGTTTGTAAAAATGTTGTCTATTTGTTCTACTTTTTCTCAGAAAAATGATTAATTCCAGGGTGTAATTTTCTAATTAGTGAATATTTTGAAGGTGTGTTTTGCGTGAAAATTTTGGAATTTGTGATCTAACTGGATGATACCTTTGAAAAACAACTTCACACACAAAAGCCAAATTACATATTAAACATGTAGTGAGTGTTCAAGAATCTAGTCTGATTCTTTCAATTTCCATAGGTTTGAACACAAAAATAAATAGTTCAAGCACTTTTCTATCTCAAGTAGGTCACTTAGAATATCACACCCCACATCTTAAAATTGCGTCGACTCACACAGCTATGTCACTCTCTATAGGGCACCCATGTTTTGTGTTTTGAAGGTGTGTACTCAAAGTTAGATTTATCGATCCCTTGAGCAAACGATCCTTGAAAATTATATGGTGAGTGTCTTGGGGGCAGATTCTTCCCTCCGCTTGCACCATGATATAAGAAGTGTTCAAAAGATGACTTTAGTGAGATACTAACTTAAAGTTCATAGATAGGGTATCCGTTCAGAGTGGCAAATGCTAAACTCCCTAAGGAGACCTCCCAATCTTTAGAACAAAGATTTTGGGGATGGTTATCTTGCACACTTCCATTGAATTGTGGGTTTCCCCAAATTCACTTTTGATTATAGTGGGTTGAAAAACTTGGCTTTGGTTGTTCCCACTTAGGTCGTTCCCATAGAGTGAGTAATTTTTCCCATTATGGCAGGCCTTCTAAAGGATTTAATAAAGCATGAAAAGTGAGTCTAGCATTCTGATCACCCAGTGAAGGGGAGAGCATAGGCCTATCACTTGAACCATAGTAGACAAGGGGTTCAATTAATCCTTTTACTTAAGCTAGATGGCTAACTTAAATAATGAGTTCTTTTGAAACACCAAACTTGAGTGTGAAGTTGCTTGTTCAATTTTAATCTAAATCCAAAAACGAATAAGTTTCTAATGTTCTTTGTAACCAACTTTGACAAAGCTTGTGTTGTAGGTTAATTTTAAGCCCAAAGTAATGCTAGTTGGTCCTAAAGCATGAATGAAAAATAACATTTGATGGGTTATTTTCCCATGAGTGTTTGAAAACACTATTACAATGGATATCAAATGCTTTTTATTTCACTTCAATGCTCCATGTTTCTCTTAAAACTTGCAATAAATGCTCAAAATGTTAGATGAGATCAAGAAATAAGAAGATATAAGGGTTAGATGAATGATTGGTCATAAAAGCCCTAAAACTTAGACCAAATTACAATGTGATTTGACTTTAAATGTAAAATTGAAAATTTAACTCTACCAAAAGTGAGAAATACCTACACCATTGCATAGCTTATGAAATTCTACCCCATTTCAAAAAATAAAGCTTCCGAAAAGACCTCCATATGACCAAGATATGGCCATTTTAAGATCAACTATCAAAGTGTTAAAACAGAGATCCTATGCGCTAAAACAGTCAATGGATGCGCTAAAAGAAGTGTTAGAAGTGCCAAAATAATCCTTGGATGTGCAAAAAGAAGTGTCAGAAGTTCCAAAAGAATAATGAAGTGTCTAATGCGCCAAAAGAATCCTTGGATGCACTAAAAGAAGTGTTAGAAGCACCAAAAGAATCCTTGTGTGTGCTAAAAGAAGTTTCAGAAGTACCAAAATAATAAAGAAGTGTCCGATGCACCAAAAGAATCCTTGGATGTGCTAAAATATTTGTTGTATGCACTATAAGAAATCTTGTTTGTGCTAAAATATACACGCCAAAAGCCTGCACTGACACTTTTCAAAAAAATTGTTAAAACATGGGGTTAGAGGCCCCATGGTGGGTGCCAAAATGTAAGTGTGGAATAAGTAAATAAGTAAATAACTAAGAACACTTCTTAATAAGACATTATATCAAAGATTCAACAACAATTAAACTAATTTAAAAGCATAAATCTACTCAAAGTGTCATATTTTTCCCTATCTCTAAAGATTTATTAAATTATGGGGCTCTCAGATTTGGTAAGCATTATGACTGTTAAAATGCCAATCTAGAGAGTGAGATGCTAGTAAATGCAATAATCTAATCCTATATGATGATTTCTAAATGATATGATCAACTACTGTAATCTAAATGGACATGGATATGATAAAAGGAAGCTACAGTAATCTACAATGCAACCATGATATTGAGCTATAGTGAAAATTGGTAACAGCTACAACTGCAACAAACCTGAACACATCTCAAGAGTTTGCATAAGTAAAGGGGGAAAGCAATCTGATCTGATAAAGAAGAATGAACTAATGAAGATAATTGACAAGAATGAGGTTAAGCAAGAAATGAACAAGATATGGAAGAAGAAAGAAGAGCCAAAAACATCAAATGTGTTTGTACCCTCATATGGTGTAGACAATTTCTCCGGCAATTAGACCCAACATGGTCTTAGGGGGAGCATTAACAAAATATTGTTTAAACCCCTTGGATATCTGGTGTGTTAATTGATGGCACAAAGATATGTTGTAAGGAATGGATAAACAGAGGTTATGCGAAAGGAACTAGAAGAAAAGGTGCATGCATGATCATTTGTAGAGCAAATTAGGGTTTTTTCAGTGTAGTGAAGAAGGTTTTTATCAGCTTTTTGAAATCTGTCGCATTTAATGCGAATTAGGGCAGATCATTGATTTTTAAAGTGGATTTGTAAGGAATTTTGATCACTTGCACATTTGAAGAAAGTGGAGAGCGATTTGGACCATTATTGAGGCGATTTGGAGGGTGAGCTATGCAAACCCTAGTTCTGGTTTTTGTGAAAGAAAAAGGTATTTTATTCTTCTGTGCCTTAGTGGGTTTGTGTGAATCATCTTTTTGAAGTTGTTTTGGGCACGATTTGTTGAAGAATGACAACTCCTGTAGTTGTAAATGTGTCGGTAAGACCTAGATCTTCTTATAAGAATTATTCCATGAAGGTTTTTGAAGACGACCCTCCGAGCACCTTCTCATTGATTCCTCATGGTGTCATGCCCACTAAAGACACTAGAATGTATAGTCGTGTTAAAACTAAGGAGTATAATCACAAGAAGCTGATAGATATATGGAATAGTGAGCTCATTGGGGATGATTTCTTGATAAAACCCAAGTATACAAATATTTTTGTGAAGAAATTGGATCAATGGAATTACTTTCCTAACTTTAGCTCCACTGTTGATGATGAATATGTCAAACCAACTCTCAACAGAATGCATGATAAGTTCTAGTGGATTGACAAACCTCACCTTATAACCAGGGAAGTGATAAAGGCACTTATCAGAATTTGTGATACGAGACCGATACCATTGTTGAAGTCCGTGAAGAATGAAGTGGTGATGGAACTCATTGGTGCTACATTTGATAGAAGGGATCTTGCAATAAAGCTTATTACCAATCCTATTGTGAAGTATGTTGGCAAAAAAAGGACAGACAACTGAGAGGGGAGGGGTGAATCAGTTGTCACAAAATAATTAAACTTTTCAATCTTTACTCAACTTAATCTCAGATCTGATGAATGAATAATTAACCATGAACAATCAACACATCAAAAACATAGAGAACAAGATTTTTACTTGGAAACCCTATTAGGGGGAAAACCATGGTGGAGGTCAGTCCACAATATTATACCATGTTAAAAGTATATGAATAATGGGAATGCACATGCATTCTGGAACACTTCCTAGAGCTCAATGCTCAAGTAAAAAAGAGGACTCACTATCCAAAGAAAGGTTTGGATTAAAACCATCCAAATGTGAATTGAGAAAATAGCTTCTACAAAATCCTTATTACAATTCTAGTTAAGTACAAAAAACCTTCTTCACACTTCGCTCAAACTTCTTCACAATCTGTGCAACCTTCTTCAAACTTTGCTTTGCAATGAAATGATATTCATACATACACACATACGAGCATAGTAAGCACTTCAACCACACTGAGCATACTTTTCACCGATGAAATGATTGCTCTTATATATCTGCAACAAGAGGTTACATCCACAACTTTGTCAGCTAGAAAAATATAAAACATATTTTCAATGTCAGCCCAAATTTACAAATAAATTTGCAATGCGAATCCACCAAGGTCAGCCACAACATAGTGGAGACCCAAATTAAGAACTCCAACATAAAAAAACATTAATTAAATACACCTCGAAGATCCACAACACGTTACCACCATCATGTCGGCCAAGAACATGAAAAACCAAACACATAGAAAAAATATTTGACCACGAACACACCGATCAATGTGGACATACCAAAAAGATAGAGGATGATCTAGAAACATCCATGAGCACCAAGAAACAATAGAGAGACATCCACAGCAACAAAAATTACTAGAAACAAATAAACTTCACTTAGGAACACTGATAGAACCCACATAAATATTGCTAGAACACAATTGTTCATAGAATGACCAAAACTTCTCACAAACCTCTAAAAATTTTGGTAGATGCACTAGATACATTAAAAAACAAACCCTTTAATCCACAACAACTGATCTTTGACGTATAGAACAATACACCTTCATGACCTTCACTATTCCACTGGGAACCTGCAACTCTTCTTTTAACAATTTTCTCAATATCCTCGACATATACAACCTTCAATGCAATAATGCTAATAGTGTTGACATCAATGACAACCAAATATCAACAACACATCCACAACATCCAACAATCTCCCCCTTTGGCATTTATGGTAACACATGATGTGAAAAATACCATCAACCCAACTATCAATCAACACTTATTGTTCCTTAGATTCTAACTCTTCTCCATTTTGCTCTTCTTTCCTAGAAATATTTTTTACATTGCACTTCTCCCCCTTTGAAATCAATGGAAAAGATAAGCATTATCTTCCCACATACAAGCTCTAAACCACATATTTGCACATCTGACTACTGGCTACTCCCCCTGAGTAGTAGCCACCAACAACAATCCAGATCAGGATATGATCATGAAATGCATGGATTGATGCAAATTAATGCATTCTCATTCATATCAGGAGGGGTAATCACCCCTAGCATCCCTCTGAGATACTCAAAAGTATCTTTCAGCAATGGCTTGGTAAAAATGTTTGCAATCTGCTCTTTGGTAGGCACATACTCTAGTCTAACTTCTTTCTCACTCACTTTCTCCCTTAGAAAGTGGAACTTGATTGATATATGCTTGGTCTTAGAATGTAGCACTGGATTCTTTGATATGTTAATTACACTTGAGTTATCATAGTATATGAAAATAGGTTCATCATATACTACTTTGATGTCTCTCAACATCTATTTCATCCACATCACTTGAGTACAGTTATTTGCAGCAGTAATATACTCTGCTTCAACAATACATAGAGAAATCGAGTTCTTTTTTCTCAATCATGACACTAACTTCTTCCCTAGGAAGAAAGCAACACCACTAGTACTCTTCCTATCATCTACATCTCCTACCCAATCCACATTAGTATATGCATTCAAAGTAAGATCATCATCCTTAGGATACCAAATCCCAAAATCAATTGTTCCTTTCAAATATATAAAAATTCTCTTTATAGCAGTCACATGGGATTCTTTTGGATCAGCCTAAAATCTAGCAACCATACATACAACATTCATAATGTCTAGTCTAGTCTTAGTTAAGTAGATCAATCCACCAATCATTAATTTGTATCTTGTTTGATTTGCTTTAGGAGAATCATCATTCTATGTTAAATTACACCTGGTTACCATGGGAGTACCAACATGTTTTGAATCATCCATGCCAAACTTCTTCAGTAGCTCTTTCACACACTTAGATTGAGATATAAAAATCCCCTTGTCTAACTGAGCAACTTCCAATCCTAGAAATAATTTCATCTCACCAATCATACTCATCTCAAATTCACTCTTCATTTCATCAACAAACTTCATACATAGATTATAATCTCCTCCAAAAATAAAATCATCAACAAAGACCTCAATAATTAACTCTTTATCATGATCCATCTTAAAATATAAGTTTCTATCAACAGTACCTTTATTAAATCCAAGATTTAAAAAATATTTATCTAGTCTAGCATACCAAGCTCTAGGGGATTCCTTGAGTCCATATAGAGATTTATTCAATCAAAAAAGCATGTTTTCCTCATTAGTCAGTTGAAATCCATCTGGATGTTCAATGTATACCTCTTCTTCTAACTCGCCATTTAGAAATGCTAACTTCACATCCATTTGATAAACCTTGTAGTTCTTATATGTAGCATAAGAAATATATAATCTTACATCTTCAATTCTGGCAACAGGGGCAAAGGTTTCTTCAAAATCAATACCTTCCATTTGTGAATACCCTTTACATACCAATCTTGCTTTATTCCGGACCACTTCACCTTGTTCATTCAACTTGTTTTGAAAGAACAATCACATTTTTGTCTTTAGGATTGGGAACAAGTATCCATGTATTATTCTTTTCGATCTACATCATTTCTTCCTTCATAGCTTCCATCTAGTATTCATCATTGCAAGCTTCATTGACATCTTTAGGTTCAATCTTGGAAATCAAGAAATACTCTTTTGCAATCTTCCTTCTAGTTTGTACACCTATATTTTTATTTTTAGAATGATTTAGCTTCACATACCTCAGAGTTTTAGGATTCTCTTGAACTTCTGATTCTTCTACTCTTTCTTCTACGCTTGCACTTGTCTCTACTTCATGACTACCTTGATTTACCAAAACAAATGGAAATTGTTTTACTAGAACATATGGAATAATTTGAAGTTGATTATGTGTCTGAACATTCTTCCCTTTATTTGTATTGCCTTCATCTAAATCATATCCACAATATCTGGATGATTTAACAGAATCCTCATCAATTCTAAAATTTGCACTCTCAACCATTCTTCTTAATCTTCTGTTGTCACATCAGTAGGCCTTGCTTCTAGTAGAATAACCTAGAAAGATTCCTTCATCACTTCTTGCATCAAACTTACCTATATCATCATCTCTGTTGATGTAGCATTTGCTTCCAAAGATCTTGAAATACCTAACAATAGGCTTATAACACAAACCATAATTCAAAAGGAGTCGTACAAGAATTACCATTTACATTTACCCAGTTGAAAGTGTACATAGCAGTGCTTACATCTTCACTCCAATAGATGTGAGGCACATTTACTTCAATCATCATTGTTCTACCAGTATCCAGAACTGTTATGTTCTTCCTTTCTGCAACTCCATTCTATCGAGGGGTTCGGGGAGCAAATAACTATCTTCTGATTCCATGCTCATCACATAAAGAATTAAACTCCCTGGAGGTGAAATCACCACCTCTGTCTAACCTTAAGAATTTTATTTTCATACCTTTCTCATTCTCTGCCATATCTTTGAAACATTTTGAACTTATCTAATGCTTCACATTTTTCTCTTAAGAAAGTAACCCATATCATTCTAGAATAATCATCAATAATTAGCAGAAAGTTCCTTTCACCATGGAGAATTTTGACTCTAGAGGGACCACATAGATCAGTATGTATCAGCTCTAGTAATTCATTTGAATGATGTTGTTTTCTTCGAAAAGAGACTAGTTTGTTTTCCCAACTAACACTCCTTGAAAATTGTGTTAGCAGGCTTCACTAACTTAGATATATCTCTTACTGCTTGAGTGGAACATACCTTGACAATATTATCAAATTTTAGATGACACAACCTCTTATGCCATAACCAAATTTCATCTACTTGAGCAATCAAACAACTTTCACTAGTAGCATTGAAGTGAAAAATATTACCTTTTGTTTGTTTACGTGAAGCAATCGTATTTCCAGAACTTCCAAGTATCCTACATCTTCCATTTTTGAACTGAAGATCATAACCCTTGCCCACCAACTGTCCAACACTCAATAGATTGTGCTTCAAGCCTTCAACATAAAGAACATCATCAGTGTTATGCTTACCTCCAAGATAAATAGAACCTCTGTCACGAATGACACAAGCATTGTTATCTCCAAATCTCACAACCCCACCATCATACTTCTCGACTAACAAATTTTCTTTTGTCATCAGTCATATGATGTGAGCATCCACTGTCAATAACCCACTCATCCTTTTCTTCAGTTCAAGCTACAAGAGCTTTCTCAACTTTAGCAGATTCAATAGCCATTGGACTATTTTCCTTGATAGAAATGAAAACCCAATCATCTTCATTTCCATTCTATTTATCAAACTCTTCATTAGTCACAACTTCTTCAACAAAATAACATTTCTTTTGAAATCTAGATTTGTAAGGCTTAGACCTAGGAACTCTTTCAGGACACCTTAATGCATAATGACCTATGTTATTGTAGGAAAAACACTTGATAAGCAACTTTCCTTTATACTTACCTTATCCTCTACCTTCTTTCTTTACAATCAGTGCTTCCAACTCTTCTACCTCTCTTTCTTCATCTTTAAGTTGTTTCATTTCTTCCTCATACTTGAATGTATTTCTAGAACTTTCTCTTGGATCAAATCTTTGCTTGTTTCTTCTGGATACAATAGCCTTCAATGTAGTTTCAGTCTTGGGAACGGATTCACCAAATTTTCTCAACTCAAAAGCAACAAGTTTACCAATCAGTGTGTCCCTTGTCACATTCATTAATGATCTGGTTTCTTCAATAGCATGAGCCTTTGCTTTGTAGGAGGGATGTAATTGTGTTATGTTATCTATGTTAATCTAATTGAAAACAAAAACACTCTAATGAAACATTAATCTAAAGAAAACTAAATAAATTCAAATAAGCAAGATTTCTTCAGAGCCGTTTCATTTTCCTCTATCTCCAGGAGTTTGAAGTTGCTGCTCTCAGATTTGATGTTAGCTCCTCCAAATGGCTGCTGTAGAATGAGAATGCAAATGAAAACTATTCTATATGCTGGTGAAGATGGGATTGTTGATATGGATATGGACAGGGGCTGTGATTATGCATAGGGGCTGTGAATGAAATGTATCATGATTCTATTGCTATTGCTATGATTCTATGCTATTTATGCTATGAAAGTACTCTATGAATGCTAATGCTACTTGCAAATTTGGCTATAGTTTACTTGCTTAAACTTCTATATGATTTGGAGCTCCCGGCAGCTGTATTTATAGATTTTTGCAGGCTCCATCCCGGCTGGCAAGAATCTACGGCTATGAATTTGTCTGGTAAATTTGAATGGTGAGAGATGGAGAGGTTGAGAAGAAGATGGAAGAGGTTGAGAGGTTGGAGAGAAGGATGGATTCATGTCTTCAACCCACGGGAACAAGCCTGCACAGAAACAGAGAAATTTAATTTTCTGTTTCAACCGTTTGCTTCCCGGGAGTTGAAGATAAATCCCCAATTAAATAAATAAATTTATTTAATTTTATTTATTGCTTTTGATATTTGATTTTTGATTTTTGAAAACTATGGAAGAATTAATTAAATATTTTGTAATATTTAATTATGATGTGACTTTAGAAGATTTTGAAATATTTAAAAGATTTAATTAAATATTTTTGGAAATATTTAATTATGAATAGATTTTTGAATCGAATTAGAGGAATTTTGAAATGATTTAAGAATGAATATTTAAATTAGATTAGAAGAAATAATTAAATATTTTGGGAATATTTAATTGTAAATGATATTTAGAAGAAGAATAATATTTTAATCTTTATTTGAATAAGATATTCAAACGAAGATTATTGATAATTAATATAAATAAATCGTAATGTTTATTTAATTAATTAAGAAATGAATATGAAAAGATGATTAAATAAACTTATTTATTTAATCGAAATGAAAGAATGAAGAAATATAAATAAATTATTTAAATTTATTTATATGCAGATAGAATTCGAAGATTTTAATTAAATATTAAAAATATTTAATTAATTACCAGACAATGTGATGTGACCATTTTAAGGTGTATACATTTTGCCCCTCTTTGAAGTGATGTGTTTTACGCATTGCTTCAAAGAATTTTGAATTTTCCCCAAATGTTGATTTGTCAAATGTTGATAGGTATATGAAAAAAAATGTGTTATGTTATCTATGTTAATCTAATTGAAAACAAAAACACTCTAATGAAACATTAATCTAAAGAAAACTAAATAAATTCAAATAAGCAAGATTTCTTCAGAGCCGTTTCATTTTCCTCTATCTCCAGGAGTTTGAAGTTGCTGCTCTCAGATTTGATGTTAGCTCCTCCAAATGGCTGCTGTAGAATGAGAATGCAAATGAAAACTATTCTATATGCTGGTGAAGATGGGATTGTTGATATGGATATGGACAGGGGCTGTGATTATGCATAGGGGCTGTGAATGAAATGTATCATGATTCTATTGCTATTGCTATGATTCTATGCTATTTATGCTATGAAAGTACTCTATGAATGCTAATGCTACTTGCAAATTTGGCTATAGTTTACTTGCTTAAACTTCTATATGATTTGGAGCTCCCGGCAGCTGTATTTATAGATTTTTGCAGGCTCCATCCCGGCTGGCAAGAATCTACGGCTATGAATTTGTCTGGTAAATTTGAATGGTGAGAGATGGAGAGGTTGAGAAGAAGATGGAAGAGGTTGAGAGGTTGGAGAGAAGGATGGATTCATGTCTTCAACCCACGGGAACAAGCCTGCACAGAAACAGAGAAATTTAATTTTCTGTTTCAACCGTTTGCTTCCCGGGAGTTGAAGATAAATCCCCAATTAAATAAATAAATTTATTTAATTTTATTTATTGCTTTTGATATTTGATTTTTGATTTTTGAAAACTATGGAAGAATTAATTAAATATTTTGTAATATTTAATTATGATGTGACTTTAGAAGATTTTGAAATATTTAAAAGATTTAATTAAATATTTTTGGAAATATTTAATTATGAATAGATTTTTGAATCGAATTAGAGGAATTTTGAAATGATTTAAGAATGAATATTTAAATTAGATTAGAAGAAATAATTAAATATTTTGGAATATTTAATTGTAAATGATATTTAGAAGAAGAATAATATTTTAATCTTTATTTGAATAAGATATTCAAACGAAGATTATTGATAATTAATATAAATAATCGTAATGTTTATTTAATTAATTAAGAAATGAATATGAAAAGATGATTAAATAAACTTATTTATTTAATCGAATGAAAGAATGAAGAAATAAAAAAATTATTTAAATTTATTTATATGCAGATAGAATTGAAGATTTTAATTAAATATTAAAAATATTTAATTAATTACCAGACAATGTGATGTGACCATTTTAAGGTGTATACATTTTGCCCCTCTTTGAAGTGATGTGTTTTACGCATTGCTTCAAAGAATTTTGAATTTTGCCCCAAATGTTGATCGAAATGTTGATAAGTATATGAAAAAAATGTGTTATGTTATCTATGTTAATCTAATTGAAAACAAAAACACTCTAATGAAACATTAATCTAAAGAAAACTAAATAAATTCAAATAAGCAAGATTTCTTCAGAGCCGTTTCATTTTCCTCTATCTCCAGGAGTTTGAAGTTGCTGCTCTCAGATTTGATGTTAGCTCCTCCAAATGGCTGCTGTAGAATGAGAATGCAAATGAAAACTATTCTATATGCTGGTGAAGATGGGATTGTTGATATGGATATGGACAGGGGCTGTGATTATGCATAGGGGCTGTGAATGAAATGTATCATGATTCTATTGCTATTGCTATGATTCTATGCTATTTATGCTATGAAAGTACTCTATGAATGCTAATGCTACTTGCAAATTTGGCTATAGTTTACTTGCTTAAACTTCTATATGATTTGGAGCTCCCGGCAGCTGTATTTATAGATTTTTGCAGGCTCCATCCCGGCTGGCAAGAATCTACGGCTATGAATTTGTCTGGTAAATTTGAATGGTGAGAGATGGAGAGGTTGAGAAGAAGATGGAAGAGGTTGAGAGGTTGGAGAGAAGGATGGATTCATGTCTTCAACCCACGGGAACAAGCCTGCACAGAAACAGAGAAATTTAATTTTCTGTTTCAACCGTTTGCTTCCCGGGAGTTGAAGATAAATCCCCAATTAAATAAATAAATTTATTTAATTTTATTTATTGCTTTTGATATTTGATTTTTGATTTTTGAAAACTATGGAAGAATTAATTAAATATTTTGTAATATTTAATTATGATGTGACTTTAGAAGATTTTGAAATATTTAAAAGATTTAATTAAATATTTTTGGAAATATTTAATTATGAATAGATTTTTGAATCGAATTAGAGGAATTTTGAAATGATTTAAGAATGAATATTTAAATTAGATTAGAAGAAATAATTAAATATTTTGGAATATTTAATTGTAAATGATATTTAGAAGAAGAATAATATTTTAATCTTTATTTGAATAAGATATTCAAACGAAGATTATTGATAATTAATATAAATAAATCGTAATGTTTATTTAATTAATTAAGAAATGAATACGAAAAGATGATTAAATAAACTTATTTATTTAATCGAAATGAAAGAATGAAGAAATATAAATAAATTATTTAAATTTATTTATATGTAGATAGAATTGAAGATTTTAATTAAATATTAAAAATATTTAATTAATTACCAGACAATGTGATGTGACCATTTTAAGGTGTATACAGAATGATCTAAGCATTATATCCACAATTTCTTCATCATCCAGGGTACCACTGACACATCTAATACGCATCACTATTTCATTTAATCTTTGCATAAAAGAAAAAATATTTTCATCTTCACCCATCTTCAAGTTTTCATACTTTCATTTTAAACTCTATAGCTTAGCCATGTTCACATGCACATCAACTTCATACAAAGTTTCTAGCTTCATCCACATCTCATGAGCTATCTTCAGACCTATCACATTTGTCATTTCTGAATCATTTAGAGAACTCAACAAAGTTTCCATAGCCCTAAAATTATTCTCAGCTTCTTTAACTTCATCAGTAGTGGTAGGACCATTCACAAGAATAACATATGTATTCTTTGTAATCTTCCAGAAGGGTTCACTAATACACCTCAAATGACAGTCCATCCTAGTTTTCCACAATGAGTAGTTTGTTCCATCGAATCTAGGATTGTGCTTCTTGTATGATGTCATCTCGGATCACCTCAAGCTTTTAAAATTCTTCAGAGGAACCTGCTCTGATACCAATTGTTGGCAAAACAAGGACAGACAATTGAGAGGGGAAGTGAATCAGTTGTCACAAAATAATTAAAATTTTCAATCTTTACTTAACTTAATCTCAGATCTGATGAATGAATAATTAACCATGAGCAATCAACACATTAGAAACATAGAGAACACCAAGATTTTTATGTGGAAACCCTATTAGGGGAAAAAACACGGTGGAGGTTAGTCCACAATATTATAACCTGTTAAAAGTATATGAATAATGGGAATGCACATGCATTCAAGCACACTGCCTAGAGCTCACTGCTCAAATACAAAAGAGGACTCACTATCCAAAGAAAGGTTTGGATTAAAACTATCCAAATGTGAACTGAGAAAATAGCTTCTACAGAAGCCTGATTACAGTTCCAGTTAAGTATAAAAAACCTTCTTCACACTTCTCTCAAACTTCTTCACACTCTGCTCAACCTTCTTCATACTCTGGTCTGCAATCAAATGATATTCACACATGAGAACACTGAGCACTTTAACCACAGTGAGCATACCTTCCATCGATGAAATAATTTCTCTTATATATCCGCAACAAGATATTACATCCAAAACTTTGTCAGCCAGAAAAATAAAACATATTTTCAATGTTAGCCCAAATTTACAAATAAATTTGCAATGCGAATCCTCCAAGGTCGGCCACAACATAGTGGAGACTCAAATTAAGAACTCCAACACAAAAATACTTTAATTAAATACACCTCAAAGATCCACAACATGTTACCACCATCATGTCAGCCAAGAACATGAAAAACCAAACACACAGAGAAAAATCTTCGACCACGAGCACACCAATCAATGTGGATGTACCACAAAGATAGAGAATGATCTAGAAACATCCATGAGCACCAAGAAACAACAGAGAGACATCTGCAGCAATAGAAATTACCAGAAACACATAAAATTCACCTAGGAACACTGACAAAACCCACATAAATACTGTTAGAACACAACTATTCATAGAACAACCAAAAATTCACACAGACCTCTGAAACTTCTGGTAGATGCACTAGATACATTAAAAAACAAACCCTTTAATCCACAACAATTAATATTCAACGTACAAAACAATACACCTTCATGACCTTCATTGTTCCACTGGGAACCTGCAACTCTTCTTTTAACAATTTTTTCAATATCCTCGACATATATAGCCTTCAATGCAATAATGCTAATAGTGTTGACATCAATGAAAACCACATATCAGCAACACATCCACAATATCCAACAAAGTATGCAACTATAATGATCACTCACAAGATCTACTTCACAAATAGAGAAAATTCAGTGTCTGCTACAACTATATACATTGTTATGACGTGGTAGCTAATGGTGCAAATTATGATTTGTGAAATTGTGTGAACTTGTCCAACAACAATTGTTTGAAAACTTGAAGATGACCCGGGAGAAGAAATATGTTTTCAAGTTTGGTTCTCTGATTGTGTGTTTGTTGTTCTATTTTCTTGGAAGACTTTCTGGAAGAGATGATGTGGTGATTTGGGATACATCAAGACAGATTGCACATCAAATTTTTGATTATATGCATAACTTGGGTGATTTGAAGAGTCGAGATAATGCTCTGAGAAAATTCTTTGTTGTATTCAGGAGCAACATGAATGAAAGAGAAAGGATTCCAAGGAAATTTGTTGAGAAGTATAAGAATGATATCATATTTCATGTCACCTCTGATGAGTGCATGATTGAAGCTGTTGAACCCAGGACCTTCTGGATTCAACCATTGGGTTATGAGATTACATGGGATGAAGTTGAAGGGTATGTGCAAGTTTTGTTGAAAAGTCCTAAAGATACCAGTGAACCTAGAGTTGGCACTTATGAAGAAAAATCTATGGAAGTATGCATGGAGCATAGGAAGCATGTGATAAGAAAGAATGTAAATGAAATGCTTAGAAATTATGGTTTCACTGATGAAAAAATTGCACAAGGAAGAGCCATGGGAGAGCAGATGGTTAGATAATAATTAGGACTAAGGAGATCTGGTAGGACTACTCCTTCAAAACCAACCACAACTCCTACAATGAAGGTTGAGCCCAATGATCTTGGTAAAGGTAAAGACCCGACTCCTTTCAAACCCAATAGAAGATTTGGAAAGATGAATGAGACTCCTTTGGTGGCACTAGTCAAGAGAGGAAAGAAAGAAAAAGCTACAAGGGAAAAGAACCTCAGTATCACTGAAGAGAAAGAGGAAGAGGAGGAAGTCCTTGCAAAAAAAATAATAAGAAAGAAGAGAGGAAGCATGTCCTTTGGTGAAGGTGCTTCAAAGGAAGCAAGTGTTGGAAGTAAAATATTTCATTATGTGTCATCCTCCGAAGAAGATGAAGAATAGGGTTTTGGTGTTCATGTGCACACCAAACCAAAATTGAAGAAAGAAAAAGTGTTAGAAGAGGTGTCTCCGGACCAAGAAGAACAAAAAGCATCTCTAGTAAGACCTGGTTCCCCCCTTATATTAGAGGCTCTAGTAAATAGCTTGATATACTTTTAAGATATGCTTCAGCCTACTACAAAAATTTATGGTCAAGTAGGTAGAGAGGACCGAAAAACATTAATTTTGGCTATTATTCAATATGTCATTACTTTGGAAGTCAGTTGGGATTTTGTTAAGAACAATGTTCCTAAGAAATTATGGGAAGCTTTGATGAAAAGGTTATCATAGGTTGTTGAATTAGAAGAGAAGATAAGAAATGATGCATTTGAGAAAATTGGATCCTCTTTGACCCCAAATGATTTGGAAAACCTAAAGAAGGTATGCTCAAAGATGTTCCAGATGAAGAAAAGAGTAAATACTTTGATGACAAAGGATAAAAAGTAAATAAAGAAAATAAGGAAAGAAACTGCAGAAGCCATCAAGGGTATGGCTGAGAAATATGGTATGTTTGGTGCACCCCCATCCGGTTTTGCACCTAAATCAGAAGAAGAAGTTTCTACAGAAGTTAAGGAAGACATTCCTTCGGGTACATGTGATACAAACATTCCTCCAAAAACAAATGATGCAAATATCCTTCAGATATAGGTGTTACAAATTATCCTCCAAAGATAGAGAAGCTTAATGAGAAAGAAGTTGAACCAGAGAAGCATGATGTTGACCCTCCAGAGCATGTTGAAGGAGAAAAAGGTAAAAATGAAGGTGAAGGGAATGAAGAAGATGGAAAAGAAGAAGAGAAATTAGAAGAATAGAAGGTAGAAGAAAAAGAAAAGGTAGAGGAAGAAGAAAGAAATGGGGATGCTGCCAGGAAGAATGAAGAAGATCAAAGACATGTTGTAGATTCTCATAGGTCCTCCGGAGAATCCTCCTTCGATGATGATGTTTTGAAAGGCTTGTTATCCAAGAAAATAAGGTTCCAGTCGGTGATTTCTCTAGAACTTCTACAACTCCCCATGATTCAAGGTAGTGTGGATTTGGACAAGATTTCTCCTATTTATAAATTAGTGTTAGGGGCTTCAGTACATGCATCTGGAAGAAGAGAAATTATGGAAACACACTAGAAGGGGTCAAAGCTTATTGATGATGCTCTCAAAGCTTTGCAGGAGGGCACCCCTAGTATGTCAATTGATACTGTAATGCCAAGAAAGTGCAGAAAGAAATAGATCAAGAGAAAACATGCAATCTAAATCTAAATGCAATCTAATGTTAAGCAACAAAGAACAAAGGAAGTCAAAACATAATAAAACTGAACAATCTCACCAAATTGCTACGTATTTCTATGATTCATCTTGATTTCCCTTCTCCATTTTGCTTGTGTAGTATAATTTCCCTCAGATTTCTCGTAAGTTCATGCAAGTATAGCCTAAGATAGTGATTTAGGAAAACATCGAAGATTCAAGATAAGTTCTCTCAAAAGTCATAAGATTTTGCGAGTTTTCGAGAGAGATTGGAATGATGAAGAACAAATCAATTTATAGAAAATTGATTATTCAAACTGTGTAATGTTTATTTATGTTAATCTAATTGAAAACAAAACACTAAATGAAACCTTAATCTAAAGAAAGCTAAATGAAATAAAAGCAAACAAAGTTTTCTTCAGAGCCGTCCCATTTTCCTCTATCTCCAGGAATTTGAAGTTGCTGCTCTCAGATTTGATGTAAGCTTCTCCAAATGGCTGCTGTAGAACGAGTATACAAATGAAAACTACTATTCTATATGCTGGTGGAGTGAAATTGTGAATGAACAGGGGCTGTAGATTATGCACAGGGGCTGTGAATGAAATGTATCATGATATGCTACTATGCTATGAAATAAAATGAAAGTGAATGCTAAAAAGGCTTATGCTATGGATGCTTAAGAGCTATTTGACTATAGTTTCTCTGCTAAAAACTTCTATATGATTTGGAGTTCCCGGCAGTTGTATTTATAGATTTTTGCAGGCTCAATCCCGGCTGGCAAGAATCTACGGCTGTGAGATTGTCTGGTAAGTTTGAATGGTGAGAGATGGAGAGGTTGAGAAGAAAATGGGAGAGGTTGAGAGGTTGGAGAGAAGGATGGATTCCTGTCTTCAACCCACGGGAACAAGCCTGCACAGAAACAGAAGAAATTAAATTTTCTGTTTTAACCGTTTGCTTCCCGGGAGTTGAAGATAAATCCCAAATTAAATAAATAAATAAATTTATTTAATTTTATTTATTGCATTTTATTTTTGATTTTTATACTATGGAAGATTTAATTAAATATTTTGAAATATTTAATTATAATGTGACTTTAGAAGAATATGAAATATTTAGAAGATTTAATTAAATATTTTTGGAATATTTAATTATAAATAGATTTTTGAAGAATTTGAAATGATTTTAAGAATGAATATTTAAATTGAATTAGAGGAAATAATTAAATATTTTGGAATATTTAATTGTAAATGATATTTAGAAGAAGAATAATATTTTAATCTTTATTTGAATAAGATATTCAAACGAAGATTATTGATAATTAATATAAATAAATCGTAATGTTTATTTAATTAATTAAGAAATGAATACGAAAAGATGATTAAATATCAAAATAAAAGAATGAAGAAATATAAATAAATTATTTAAATTTATTTATACGCAGATAGAATTAAAGATTTTAATTAAATATTAAAAATATTTAATTAATTACCAGACAATGTGATGTGACCATTTTAAGGTGTATACATTTTGCCCCTCTTTGAAGTGATGTGTTTTACGCATTGCTTCAAAGAATTTTGAAATTTGCCCCAAATGTTGACTGTCGAAATAATGATATGTATATGCCCCCACGAACGATTAATCGATTTTTTTTTATTTTTTTTTCGAATTTTTTGAATTTTTATGGATTTTGAAGATGTCGATTCATCGTTCGAAACTAATGATTTGAAGAAATTGACCTGAAGAGATATTAAATGAAAATTTGAGGAATAAATTGCCCCTGTTATGTGAAAATATGATAAAAATGCCCCAATTTTACCATTATATAGGTTAAAAATGTCATTTTCCATGTCATTTTCAATTTTAACCTAGTAAAATTTGCAAATATTGAGCTTTGAGTTGATAATCATGGCACTTCCAGTTCACCAGCATCGTTTCAAGCGTATCCGACGACATCAGCGACCAGTGCACTACGGACCTCCGGTATGTTTTTCGTAAATCTCTTGCCTTTCAAAAATTTTCTATTTTGTGCACGTTTTTCAATGTTTTAGCATAGAAAAATGTGTTTTAGCGCCTTTGGCGTTTTTCGTAGCGCATACGATTCTTTTCGTAGCGCATTCAATATCGTAGCACCCTTGAGGTGTATCATAGCGCATTTAACATGTTTCATAGCGCAATTGATATTGTAGCGCCCTTGATGGATATCATAGCGCGATTGATCTTTTTTGTAGCACACATGATTTTATAGCGCATTTGAGATGTATTGCAGCGCCATTGACAAATTTTGTAGCGCAAAATATTTCATAGCGCATTTGATTGATTTTGTAGCGCTATTAATATGTTTTGTAGCGCATTTAATTCTATAGCGCTGATGATGAATTGTGTAGCGCATTTAACCAATTTTGTAGCGCCTTTGATTTTATGTTGTTGTAACCGATAAATTTGTTCCCAAAGTTGTTGGAGAACAAATAATAGTTGATAAATTTGCTTTTAAAGTTGTTAAAAACAAATAGTACAGATAAGTTTTCTCCTAAAGTTGTTAGAAAGAAACTTAATGTTGATTATTTGCGTTCCATGATGATGAAAAACAAATAGTTTGATTGATTCGTTTGCTTCTAAGGTTGTTAAAAACAAACATGATTGTGATATTATTCGCATTTCATAATGATAATGAAAAACAAATAGTCTGATATTCAGTTTTGGATTGATACGTTAGGATGATTTGATATTGATGTTGCTTTGATGATGTATGTGAACAGGAGAGACTAGGTGTCTTGCAGTTACGAGAGACTTTTCCGAGCACATGGACATTGATTCCACATTTGTTACAGTCAGATAGAGATGTGATTGATGCTTGCGGCTTGAGTTCATTACTTGATATGCCCGAGGTTCGCCTCAACAGGGCCCTATTGACAGCACTTGCAGAGCGGTGGCATAGCGACACCAACACTTTTCATTTACCGACAGGCGAGATTACAGTGACCCCCGAGGACGTATATCGCATCCTACGGATCCCAGTGATGGGAGAGATAGTTGTTTTTGATAGACGAGAGGTTGGAGGTACTCTTTCTTTGAGACGGATATTCAGAGATGATCAGATTGCCGGATACTTCATCCCATGGGGTGAGATTACAGA
Source organism: Sequoia sempervirens (assembly GCA_007258455.2). Classification (NCBI taxonomy): domain Eukaryota; kingdom Viridiplantae; phylum Streptophyta; class Pinopsida; order Cupressales; family Cupressaceae; genus Sequoia; species Sequoia sempervirens. The sequence goes on from VDFB02117607.1 coordinate 31,839, forward strand.
TACCTATCCACCATTACCAGCTGTGCTTGCAGGATTCATTGGAGGTGTGTTGTGCCCCGACCATAGGTCGAAGGGGTTTGCGATCGGATGGGGTCGTGTTTTGGAGAGTATGGTGATGCAGGGGACACGGTATGCATGGGGTACATGTATGCTAGCCCACCTATATGACGAGCTACATCATATCGTATATGGTAGAGGCCGGAGTTTTGCTATTGGGTGCTCATTACTACAGATATGGGCATGGGAGCATTTTGCAGTTTTACGTCCATTGACCCGAGGACAGCGACCAGCTGGTCAAGCATACAGATGGAGATATGCACATATTATTGCTCAGCCGAGACTGGGCAAACTAGTATATTGGCAGCGGCTATTAGATAGTTTGGACACAGTATGCTGGAGACCATATTTGGATTGTGAGCCATGGCCAGAGGATGCGAGGGAGATGCCTTTTGTATGCACTTCCAGATTTTTGATTGGACGGACTACATGGATTATTGAGAGATTTCTTGCTGGGCGAGTATTGTGACAGTTTGGTCGGATTCAGGGTATGCCCGTTGGTTCATCCATTTATGCACGGCGACAGCCAGAGCTTGCAGTGTGGGGCCCATGGATCTCTTATGAGGCAGCGGTGGCAGAGTTCACCAGTTTAGGAGCACAGATGTGGGATTACCGGGTGGATGTTCTAGATGCAGGGGCAACACCAGAGTATGTACAGTATGTCCTAGAGCATCCACCACCACGTATGTTTGATCCTGATGAGACCATTGCTCCTATTATTGCACAGAGACGTCGACAGAGGGACTCAGAGTTAGGAGATGATGATTCAGAGGACAGTGATGATGAGGAGAGTAGTGGAGATGATGACTCAGATGGAGATGATGGTGGTGATGATAGGGGTGGAGATAGAGGTGGCAGGAGAGGTGGTAGGAGAAGTGGCAGAGGAGGTAGAGGAGGCAGAGGTGGTCCACAGATGAGGCATACTGACCCATCCCCTTCCATAGATCTGACTGTAGCTAGTCAGATATCGTCTCTGCAGAGTATAGTACAGAGCTTGCAGGCTCAGCTATCACAGGCACATGCCTTGATTTCACAGTTGCAGGGTCAGGTGACTTTGATTACTGCTGAGAGAGACGCAGCTAGACAGCGGGGTGAGCAGGCCATTGCCTTGGTAGATAGCCTACAGAGAGTAGCAGGTAGCACTTTGCCAGGTGACATGATGAGGGAGGTTACCAGAGCCACACGAGAGGCAGAGTTCTATCGTACCAGATATCATGATGCAGTTCCACCTAAGCAGAGAGAGAGCTACACTCAGTCACAATCTACTCATGGTTGCTCTCGTACTACCAGCAGGGGTGTGACACAGCCATTACCGCCTAGAGGGCCACCAGGGACAGGCAGAGCAGGTCCATCAGGGGCAGGTGGTACAGGTCCTAGGCCAGCTCCATCAGAGGATAGCTCTGCCTAGTGCATTGTATATGATTTTTTCATTATATTCTGTTGAGACATTTTGTATACACCGTGAGATGATCACATTTTTTATGATATTATATCTTTTGTAGTTGACATACTTGTACATTTTGACATTCATTTTTGAGATATATGAAATGCAGCGATGATTTTACATGATATATGATGTGTATCTATATGATGTGTACTATATGATGGTTTCATGATTTATGATATTTATATACATGATTGTATGAGATAAAGTTTATTTGATGAATGAACGTATGATGTATATGATGTATGTAATGTATGCTTTTTATGATTTTCTAATACAAAAATGTAAAATGTATGAAATGATGTTTTTGTGAATGTCAAAATATACTCAGTCATGTATTTGAAAAGATATAAACATTTGATTCTTTGCCAGCTTTTTAGAAATCTATAAATGCAAAATGCAAATTCTAACATGAATGCAATCTACACTAACCATGCAGGACATTCATACAATATTGCCATTTGGAGAGCTTATTCATGCTTTTTGTATCATCATAGAGCTTTGAAATGTTGAAAGTTAATACAAGCATCAAAGGGTATGTTAGCACCAGTGATGACCTGAGTATTGCTTTCATGATTTTTAATATAGCAAGTTAATACAAGCATCTAGGTATAATTGAACCGAGATGACCTGAGTATTGCTTGCATAAACAGACAAGAGTTAATCCTTTTCCCATGCAAATTCTAAATGTCATCCATGATACATAGTAGAGCATGTCTCGCGACCAATTTGCATAGTACTAATGATTTCCTCGCAAATAGCAGACAAAGAAAAATCATACTCCTTCCTTGCTCTTCTAGTTCAGTACATCATTGAATTACTCCAGAGATATGATAGAAAATCAAACAACCATTCAAATCCTGCTTAAAGTATTTCAAACATTTATTCAGATTAAGATCATCCAATTTTTAGTTATCATCATTGATATTCTCATTTGTTTGGAGCATGTTGTTTCGATTTCCATTGGCATTGAATAAACATGTTTGTGTTTGATTTGATATGACAATGTTTGTTGTGTTTTGTCAAACTGTTATCTGTCTGTTTTGTGATATTCTGAAAGCTCATTACCCCTCTCTTGTATGTTTCTGCATGTTGCCCCCAGTGTAAACACAACCTAAAGATAAAAGATATGTACAAATTTCATCAAGCCATGATGAAACCTAAAGATTCCCACTACATGATATGGATAATGAAAGATATATACAGATGATAGACATGGATGGATGATGCCGAAAGTGAAAACAAGACATAAACTAATAAATGGAGGAGCACATTTTGATCACAAGTAGCGCTTGTTTGCCAAGTTTTCACCACTTGTTTTTATTGCACTTTTTCAAGATTTTCTAATTTTTTTGATTTTTTCAGGACTTTTTATGATTTTTTTGATTTTCTTCAAGACTTTTTATGATTTTTTTTTATTTTTTTCAGGACTTTTTATGATTTTTTTGATTTTTTTCAGGACTTTTTAGACATAGAACTTCTTCAGATGAATACTATTGATTGACTCTTCAAACAGGTCCCCCTCTGATGTGGCTAACTGATATGCACCATAACTGTATGCTACAATAATGACAAATGGACCAAGCCAGTTAGGTTCAAATTTCCCTTTCTTTTCTCTATCTTGCTGATTACGTGGATTTTCTCTCAAAACTAAGTCACCCACTTGAAATGCCCGTGGTTTAACTCTGTGATTATAACTACGAGACATAACTTGTTGATAACCTTTCAAATGATCAGCTGCATGTTGACGTCTTTCATCTAACAGTTCGAGCTCTTGGAGACAAGAAACCCTGTAGTCTTCATCATTTATCAATCCCTTAAGTGAAACCCTAAGCGAAGGTATTTCAACTTCTAATGGTAAAATTGCTTCTGCTCCATAGACTAAAGCATATGGTGTAGCTCCTGTTGGTGTACGAAAACTGGTTCTATATGCCCACAAAGCTGGGTTGAGTTGAACATGCCAATCACGTCCAGCGTCATTTACTGTCTTCTTCAATATCTTCAAGATGGTTTTGTTAGAAGCTTCTGCTTGACCATTACCCTGTGGATAATAAGGTGTAGAGAACCTGTGTTGGATGTGAAATCTTTCACAAAGTTCATCAACATCTTGATTCTTAAAAGGCCTTCCATTATCGTAACAATAGAATTAGGAATTCCATATCTACAAATAATGTAATTCAGGATAAATGAAGATATTTGTTTACCAGTCACTGTTGTTAGAGGAACACTTCAATCCATTTTGTAAAATACTCAGTAGCTGTAATGATAAATTTATGACCATTTGACGATGAAGGATGTATTTTACCAACAAGATCTAATCCCCACTGAGAAAAAGGCCATGTCAAAATGAAAGGTTGCAGTTCTTGTGCAGGTGCATGAATAAGATTCCCGTGTATCTGGCATTTAGAACACTTCTTGACAAAAGTAAAAGAATCTTGCTCCATGGTAGGCCAATAGTATCCCATTCTGACAAGTTTCTTCGCTAAGGTCAAACCACTCGAATGAGTTCCACAAATACCACCGTGAACCTCTTGTAAGGATTTTTCAGATTCGTCGCGTTCAAGACATCTAAGGAGTGTACCATCAAGACCACGTCGATAAAGGATATTGGCAATTAAGGTATAACGGGATGATTGACGAATGAAATTCCATTTTTGGTTGCGGGATAAATCTGAAGGCAAGATGTTATCTTTCAAATAGGTATAAGTCTTACCATATAAAGGTGAATCAGAACCGGCCAAATGACATATAACTTGGGTTTCAAGATTATCATAGGCGGGAGAAAACAATTGTTCCACCAAGAATTCATACTTGGTTTGATCTTCTGATATTTGTAATAAGGAAGCAATGGTAGCCATTGCATCTGTAGCTTTATTGTCAATCCTTGATATTTGTGAAAATTTGATTGACACAAAATATTTCTTATAATCATCCACCATGTTCTTGTATGGTAGCAAATTATCATCTTTAGTTTGATAATCATCATTAATTTGATTAATGACAAGTTGTGAATCACCATAAACTTCTAGCTCTGAAATCTGCCATTCCAAAGCTATTTTCAATCCTATGAGTAATGCCTCATATTCAGCTATGTTATTTGTGCAAGGAAACATCAACCGATATGATCTTGAAATGGTATGTCCTTCGGGTGTAACAAAAATAATCCCTGCCCCCGAGCCATATTGTGTATAAGATCCATCAAAGTATAATGCCCACGGTCTCTGAATTGTTGCTGTAAAGACATCTGCATCAGGAAACTCAATGTGCATTGGATTGTCTTCTTGTAAAGGAGCTTCAGCCAACTAATCTGTAATGACCTGTCCTTTAATGGCTTTTCGATCTACATAGTGAATATCAAACTCACTTAAGATCATTACCCATTTTGCAAGTCTTCCTGTTAAAGTAGCTCTGCTTAATAGGTATTTCAATGGGTCTATCTTTGTTATCAGCTTAACTATATGAGCCAACATATAATGTCGCCACTTTTGAGAAGCAAACACTACTGCAAGACAAGATTTTTCAATGAAACTGTAGTTTAACTCATGTCTTGTTAAGGTTCTGCTGATATAATATATGGCCCTTTCTTTACCTGTAGAATCTTCTTGTGCTAACAATGCCCCCAAAGATACTTCTGTTGCTGAAATATAGAGTATGAGTGGCTCTCCTGGAATAGGTGGAATTAAAACTAGTGGATGCGTAAGATATTGCTTGATCTGATTGAATCCTGCTTCACATTTGTCATCCCATTTGAATGGGACATTTTTATGCAATAAATGTGTAAATGGCAAGCTTTTTTCTGCCACTTGAGCTATAAACCTTCTAATGGACTGTAATCTTCCTTGCAATGATCTTAATTGACTGATATTTCATGGTGGAGGCATGTCCATTATAGCTTGTACCTTTTCTGGATCAACTTCTATACCCTTCTCTGAAACAATGTACCCTAGGAGTTTTCCAGATGTAACGCCGAAGACACATTTCTTTGGATTTAGTCGAACATTGAACTTCTCCATTCTGATAAAGATTTTTGATAAGATTTCCAGGTGTTCATCTCGTGTATGAGATTTGGCAAGTAAATCATCAACATAATCTTCCATGAATGTATGCATCATATCATGAAAAATAGTTGTCATTGCTCTTTGATAAGTAGCTCCAGCATTCTTTAACCCGAATGGCATTACATTCCAGCAATAAGTACCCCAAGGACATGTGAACGCTATTTTATCTTGATCTTCTGGTGCAATTTTTATTTGATTGTATCCTGAAAATCCATCCATTAATGAATACATTGCATGGCCAGCAGTTAAGTCAACAATCATGTCTATGTTGGGAAAAGGAAAATCATCTTTGGGGCAAGCTTTATTTAAATCCCTGAAATCTGTACAAACTCTGATCCTTCCATCTGGCTTTGAAACAGGTACAATATTTGAAATCCATTCAGCATAATCAATAGTTCGAATGAATCCAACATCCAAAAGCTTCTTTAATTCTTCTTTGACCAATAATGCAACATGTGGATGCATTTTTCTAAGCTTTTGCTTTACAGGCTTTGTCCCAGGTTTGATAGATAAATGATGCATTATTAAATTAGGATCTAACCCTGGCATATCAGCATATGACCAAGCAAAGTTAATTTGATTCTCCTTCAAGAATTCCATGAATTTCAGGACTTCTTCAACTGTTAATGATGCTGCAATTTGCAAAACTTTTGGCTGCTCTGCTGTACTTATGTTGATTGATTCTGTTGGTTCAATCAAAATAGAAGATCTTTCATGATAATACTTGGGAAGAGTGTCAAGTTTCTCATCCTTCAGTGCCTCAGAAAGGTTTTCACTGTCGGATTCGCTCTTTATTTTTCTCTTGTTTTGATCTATCACTGCCATTTTTCGGTTTTCACCAATAGATCCATCTTTTATTGCATTTATTTTGCAGCTAAGAGACTTGACACCTTCCTTATCAAAATCATGAGTATAAGATTCTTGAATGAAACAATTGTTTTCTTCATTTGAGGAACAAAGGAAAGTTATAATGTCTTCATCATTACTGAATGTAGGAATATGGATAGGTGCGTCAATGTCCCAATCTATAAGTTCTGGATAAACTAAGGGCATAGGATCATTAGGTTGGGTAAGGTCTTGAATTGTCAAAGTCATGATATGGTTATCATCCTCATGATAGACAAGGTCTATGATGGTATTCTCCTGTTGATTGTCAATCTCGTTAGGATCTGATTCTTCCTCACTTGAGTCATGATCGCTTTGTAAAACAAAATCAAGTGGAGACCTTGAGCCTTCTCCTTGTATAAGAACAGGTGCATATTTGTGTATAGTATCAACTTGTTTATCCCTCCAAAATTCATCATTATAAATGGTGTCCCATTCATATTCATTAGAATCAGTATCTGAACTATTTTGCAATTGGAAAACTGATTCATGAGATTTATCTGACACGGATCCTCCTTCATGAATTAATTGTGTCTGCTGTGAAGTAGATTCTTCTTTATCTTTACCATATCCAAGTCCTGTTTTATCACTTGAATGCTTTGAAATAGGTTGAATTGGTTCCACAATTCCTTCTCTTCATTTCCCTATAGGACCATTCCCTTTATAGCCCATCTTTTGCATGATAGTGTATCCCTTACCATATTGTTCTTTAGGCAACTTAATGTGCAAGAGAGATTCATCTTCATCTTTGTATAGCCAATTTAGGATGTCCCTATCTTCAACTTCTTCTTCAGTGGTATTAGCTCTAATGAATTTTCCATCAAACTTTGTGATTGGCACGGAAGCTTGAGATATAGAAGCAGTTGCAATCTTTTGATTTGATAAAGTTGGTAAACCATGTGATCTTGGAGAAGGAGGTAAAGTAGAGAGAGATAGTGAATATTCACCTACCCCTTTGTCTTTAAATTTCAACTTAGTATCAAGATTCTTTGTCAATTCTTGCAATTGGACTTGTAGATTGGAAGAAGAAACAACAAGAGCTTCTCTATTGTGTGGCACAAAGACATTTTGAGTTACTCTAAGATTTGAACAAGTTTGGGTACTATTGTAATCAGCTTGTATAGTTATTTCTTGTCCATCATATGGAAACTTGATATATTGATGATATGTTGATGGTACTACTTGCATATCATGGATCCACGGACGACCCAAAAGTATATTATAAGACAGATCTCGATCTAGAACCTGACAAAATATATTCTTCACAATAGGTCCCACTCTGATAGGTAGCAATATTAATCCTTTAGAAGCTCTTTCTTCATCATCATATGCCTTGATAGTTATCTTCCTTCGTGGGTCAATTTCATTTTCTGAAATTCCTAATGCATTTATTAATTTTAAAGTACAAATATTCAAACCGGCTCCTCCATCTATTAAGACACATCTAATTCGATGTTTATGGATCATGACTTCAAGATAGAGTGAGGAATTATGTGGATGTGTCATGGAAGCATCATCTTTGTCGAAAAATGAAAGGCAAGTGGGGGAAGACAAATGTCCCACCATGTCTTGAAATTTGTTTGCATCTAGATCAGTATCAATAGTTGTATTGACAAGAGCTTCTTCTAAAATATTCTTGTGTATGGGGGATATTTTGAGAAGTTCAAGGATGGAAATTTGAGCTGATGTTTTTCTCAATTGATCAACCAGATTATACTGACTTGGAGAAGAAATAGTTGTTTTAGATGAACTTCCTTTTAAAACAACCTTTGCTTGACCTCTTGTTGTTACATTAACCTGTTGATATTCTTGTTTTCCCTTGATTTTAATAACATTAACCCGATTATCATTTGTGTGAATATGACAGATTATATTGTCTTCAACATTATGTATGCTTTTGGCTTTTGTATCCGATGTTTCCCCCTTTTGATAGTTTGGCAAAGGATCTTTGAATGCTTGATGATCATCATTGGTATGATGTCCCTCAATTGTAATGGTACCATTGTCAATTAAATCTTGTACTAGATTTTTCAAAGCTTGACAATTGTTTGTTCTATGACCTTTACATTGATGATAATTGCAATAATACGAGTCATTCCATGATGGTGGTTTAACTCGTGGCTCATAATCTCTTTGTGGTGGTAAGGTGATAACCTTATTATCAAGAAGCTCCTTGAGAGCAGACTCAAGAGATTGACCCAATGCAGTAAAAGTCCGTCGGTTTGAAAAGAATGAAGGTCTAGATGGATTTGATGTTTGGGCATTGCCAAGATTATTATTGAAATTACCATGATTTTGATTGGTATTTTGATTGGTCATGTTCTCTTGCTTGGAAATTTGTCCTTGTTGATTGTTGTTTCCTTGTTGAATTGTATTTCCTTGTGGATTGTTTCGTGGAGCACTTGATAGATTGAAGACAGATGGTCTTGTTC
>VDFB02117608.1:0-10237 GCA_007258455.2 Sequoia sempervirens
GAAACAATTCTTCCAACACATAAACTATTATGTAGTAGTCAATTAAAATGAAAAAGCTTACTCTAGATTAGTTAGGATACACAACTAAGAAAATGATCTAAAGATACTTATTTATCCTAGAGTAACAAAGTATATAGTATACAAAGAAAACCAACAAACCCACAACTACCCTATTTTTTGAAGGGGTTTAGTTTTCTCCCTTCTGATCTATGTATTGTCTAAGGTATTTTTAGAGAGATGAGGGGTCCATAACACAACTTTATTCCAACCCATTAAAATGGGTGGTTAATGAAACTTGAAAAAGCAACAAAACAATTGCTACATTTGGCATTTCATGTTGAATGAAGAGTGGTGACAATAATTTACTTATAGTTTAATGAAACACTATTTTTATAAGAAGGGTTGACATTAGAAAGATAAGTGTTACTTATAGTTTAATAAAATACTATTATAGTTTTACCAACATATACTATTATATGATTGCATGGCTTCTTAGTTAATATATGGGGAGATAGAGATAGATGGGAAGAGAAAGAGAGATGGAGATATATGGGAAGATAAAGGAAGAGAGGTGGAGATAGAGTCGATGGATAGGGGGGATAGGGAGGGAGAGATGGTGAGAGATAGAGAGGGGGAGATAGAGAGGGGGAGGGAGAGAAAGGGATATAGATAGAAAGAGATAGAGAGAGGAGTGAGAGGGAGATAAAAAGAGAAATAGAGATAGAGATATAGAGTAGGAGAGATGGAGGGAGAGATGGAGTGAATGAGAGAGAAAGGGTGGAGAGGGAGAGATAGCTCAATAGATAGAGGGGGGAAGAGGGAGTGGCATAGATAGTGGGAGATATAGAGATATAGAGAGTGACAGGGAGAGATATATCAATCACCCTCCCTATATCTCTATCTATTCATCCTTATCTCTTTATCTCTCTACCCCTCTCTATCTCTTTGTCTCCCTTTCTATTTGTATGTTTGTCATTATCTCCCTCTCTCTCTATATTTTATTCCCTATATTTATCAGTCTCCTTAAGCGTGCAATGGGTACATTGAAGAGGTCTTAAAGGAGAATTATCATATCTTTAATCAAATGGCATGCTACCTTGAGCATAACTCCCGAAGGACACATGTCATCCTTGGATTGTTGACATGAAACAACCAATCAAAATTTAGTTTCTCTCTCTCATATTAATATATATTACTATTATATTAAATATATATTATATTAATTATATTTTGTATTATATAAAAATATACTTATTATTAATTAATTATTATAATAATTTTATATGTATTTAATAATTTTGTTAAAGAATATAATATATAATTATAATAAGTGGAATAATTATATAATTTATTATGTAAATATAGCTAATATATACTTAACTATATTGTAGAATATTAAAACCCACCTAAATGGTGCCAAAATTTTCAATTTAATTAACATATTTTAAAACCTAATGAAACCGGGTTGTAGCTCGTCAAATTGGAGAAGTGAAAGGTCAATGCCAGTGCCGAGGAATAGTTTGGAGTAGTGAAAACAAGGTCAATGCTAGAGCTGAGGAAGAGTTTGGAGTAGTGAAAATAAGGTCAATGCTAGCGCTGAGGAAGAGTTTGGAGTAGTGAAAACAAGGTCAATGCCAGTGCCGAGGAAGAGTTTGGAGTTAAAACAAGGTCAATACCAGTGCCAACAAAGAATTCGGAGGAGTGAAAACAAGGTCAATATCAGCGCCGAGGAAGATTTTGGAGGAGTGATAACAAGGTCAATACCAGCACCAAGGACGAGGTTGAGGGAACTCAGGGAAAATCAACGACCAAGGGGCAATGAGTACTGTAAGTTTGGCACCCCCATTCTCGTAAAATGGTATAAGATAAGACATAAAAAATAAAATAGCTTAGTCTTTCACATTTTTATCGACCAGCCTCAGGTCTTGGAAAAACTCCCATAATCTACCCATATCTTGGTTGAGATCTAGGATTTCATCACACATAGCCTTCATCGCATGAGTCTGAAGCAATTGTAGACTTAGCCAAAGTATATGCTAGTCTAAGGTAGATCTAATGAATGGAAATAGATCCATACAATTCTTCTTTAATACCTCCACCACAAACATATGCAAGGTGTTGGTTGTTTTTACGGTAAGCAGGTTGATCTTCTAATCTACCTATGGAATTTCCAATTCCAATAAAGGGCAACTTGAAGGACTTGGACCAACTGACGAGGATTTGAAAGACCTCCTACACTTTGGGCTTTGCAAGACCTAAGAGGGTGATCCCTTAATGCGTTTACAACCTCTGCACCATCATAATAAACAATATTAACAACAACAGATAATCTCATTTAATAGCTCAACATAATAGGATAATACCGAATAGAATTGGTTGTTTATCAATAATATCAACTATTTGGAGCATGAGATAACTACAACAACATTTCACAGTATAAGATAGTCATTGATTTGCAATTTGTAGCAAGCTCTAGGTAGAAATTGAAACAAATCTTGAACCATCACGAATAAGTAAAACTTAGATGGAGTGCCATATATCCATTGGAGGAGTCAAATTTATAAGCATCTAAGGGTTTTTATTGATTTAACACATAACATATAAGATCCTTGATAACATTGCTTTTAATCTCATCAATATGTATTGACTTAATACTACTTATCAAATCCTTATCTGAGAACATATCCACATACAATCATTTCAAGCATTTTAATTAATTCCTTGAATTAAAGCTAAAACAAGAATCATACACACCACAATAGTGAGATGAAGGCAAACAACCCTTGATCATTTGGCTAAAATTGGATATGTATGCGATGGAGACATGAGTTTGGTGTAATCTATCAATTCAAATGCGATCTTGTCATAAAACATCAAATCCCCCATGAATACAAAACCTGCTACATAATGACTCAAAACCTAAATTGTATTTTTCCCTAAAACCATCAAACTTCTGGTGCTCTTGCCTTCATCTAGACTCGACCAAAAATATCTAACTTGCTAACCCGTACTTCTGGCCTTGAAATCCTTCTTATAGAAAAAGAAGGAGCAAACAAGCATCAGGCCAGAAAGCACACGTGTCACCAGCCAATTGGACGCCTTGTGATATTCCAAAAATTTGTTACAACAAAAATCTCCCCAGAGAATCTTCTTATTCATCATGCCCGCTGAGAATGGTTGATACAACAACAAAAAACTTCAAGAATTTTGTGCCTAGACTGTCACCAAAAAAAAAAACTGGAATCTATTGTAACTGCAATAGCTGATTTGTCAACCGTTAGCAGTCTACTTTTCACTCTTCCTCAGTTAAATATACATTTACCCATTTCTGGTACTCTTCATCGGTTGGCCAATCAAAATTGATCACCTCATTCACCTTGACACTATAAGGTTTGCACTTAACTACCACCTAATTCGCTTCTCTTTCAAAAGACTCCAAGAATGAGCCGGTGCTAATGATTTTGTCCATACAACTCACCAACAAATCATAATCTGAGTTACCCTATTTTTGAGGGTTTTGTAGTTGAAACATGATATAAAGGGGCTCTTACACTTTTTGTGATTATTGTAGCTTGTGTAAGAGGCCCCATGGATATGTTGTAATTTTAGGATGCATGAATAGAGTAGGATGAAATAAGAAAGGTATAGTTGTTGTCCTCAATAGTTTTTTGAAGAAAAAGCATGTGAAATGAGAGGTTCAAGCCTAGGTTTCAACAAAACATGTATGGGAGATCTAATTTTATGAATTTTTATCCATGTACAAACCTAATGGGTTGTTTATGAACACTGAATATAAATAATATACATACACACACACACACACACATATATATGTATGTATATGTATTTTTAAATGTAAATGTAAATGCAATTACGAGATGCTCTCCTAGAACAATAAATGCAACATATCATTAAAGAAATCTATATCTATGTATATAAATGTGTATTTCTAAATGCAAGTGTAAATGCAAAGAGCATATGGTTTTGTAGTGTTATAAATACAACATATCCATAAATTAATGTAATTGAAATTCTAAAGTCTTCAACACATATAATATGAAATCGATCAAACTATTAAACTACATGAGGAATAAATGAAAACAGTAAATGCATATGTATGTGTATTTGTAAATGTAGGTGTAAAATAAATAAGAATAATGAAAATTATAAAAGAATACAAGGAAAGGTCTCCTCCCTTCTTGGTGGTGATAACCTCCTCCACACACAACCCTTAAAAATTATGAATAGAGGAATATAATCTTTGAAGAACTCAAAGTTGATTCTCTCCTACTTGATACAATTAGTCATTTTATCCTTACAAACATTTATAGTGATTACTAGAGGCACATAGACCAATTCTTCATAATAGAAGAATTTCATCATACTTTTCCAATGATGGAATTATGAGAAAACCTTAGGTTAAATGAATAATTCCTAGCTAAGTTCATTAAATCATGTCCAACCATATAAGAGAAGACTGTTGCTATGTGTACCTAGATACCATGGAGAAAGGCTCTTTGGGCTCTTTCATCAATCATCCTACCTTAAAACATACCAAAAGTCTCCTAGTAATTAGACATAGGAAGATTTAAGATGACTTAAAAAAAAATTATTGCCAAAGCATAAACTTATGATGACTTAACTAGGCCTAGTACACATTCCCTCCCCGTTAACCACTTAGACATATGGAAATTAAATGTAAATTTGCTGCTATTTTTAGTCATGTAGGTGTCCAATAAACCACTTAGTGGTGTTTCCCTTCAAGTTTATTTACTTGAATGAAGAGAAAAAGTCCTTTGATTACAATTAGAGAATACATTTGAGGCCTTGGTTGTGTAACTGGTGGACCATAGTCACATTTAACACTTGTTACAAAGTTTGGGAGTTAAAACGTTAAGTAGATTTGATTTGTGATGGACACATTTGGACGGTAGTAACAATAACTTACAATCTATCAAGACTTGATTACCTTATAACCTGTGAAATTCTAGCAATGAAATGATAGATTAATCATAATGTCACCTTAGGATCACATCACCATGAAAGAACTTCATCCAACATCCTTATGAGTGCAGGTACCACCAAATAGGTATTTTTTAGATCTGTCTTCCTCGAGCGAGGGAAATTCAGGAAGAGAAGAGGAAAGTGAGACATGTAGTATGTCTAAAAGAGGGAGATCAACTAGAGGTCGAAAGATTAGAAGAAAATTCTGTAAAAGCATGGAATTTTTTCTTGCTGAAGGGGGGTCATGTTCTTATGATGATGAGAGCATAGGCAACGTCGAGGTGCCCTTGAGGTACAAACATCTACGGAAATAATGGGTACCCAAGGAACTTTCTCCAATAAACACTAATTTTTGTGTCAACGAGAGGATATATCACATAGCACCATCGTCATTACATGGTTTGGGCCTATTTTGCATGGATGACATAAAGGTCTGTTACGACAAAGTTACTGAATTGATGGAGTATGTCAGACCCTATTACAGTTACAAAAATTGGATGCAACTACTTCGATATACACGAAGTATGCATAGGTATGCACTGTCAGCAAATTATATACAGCTAAAAGATAGGGATCAAAATAAAGGAGTGGATATGTACATTGACGGAAGGCCAAAAGTATTAGGGAATATTGCAGGGTTTATAAACAGTACACGACCTGGGTCAACAAATAAGCAACCCAATTGCATATTCAAGACACGTGAGGGAAACTGTGTATTCGTATGTGCGATAAAATCAATAACTATAAGGGAATAGTTGCTAATCGATTACAATTTGAATTGCTTAGTTACAAACACAATTACTATGGGGGTGGTACATACTATGTACCATTTTACCCAACCTCCAATTAATGACTTCAATATACCATTTTATTCTAATATTTTTTTTCGTAAGTCTATTGGTTTCATTTTGGTAATATTTTTTTATATTTAATTTTTGTCACAGCGAGACATTGATCGTACGGAGAAGGCTCCGACCCAGAGCACAGATCGAGATTTATCTTCAGGCACTTCTACCCAATAGGTTTACCTCATTGTAATTTTACAAATTAGATACGAGCAAAATGTTTTATTATTATGTTGTTTTGATAAGTTTATTGGGTTAATTTTGATAATGTTTTTAATATTCTTGTTGTAGTCGACTGATCGGGGAAAGGCACAAACAGTAGATGAGAGCATCCATAGGGAGGTGCAGTCAATATTATGTGATGATGACATTTCTTATTCAACAAACCCTCTCGATATGATAAGGAAGACCCAAAAAAAATGCAATGAAGAAATCCTTAAGTTGTTATTCATAGTGCCTCAAACAAATGAGATTAGAGAGGGTTAAAATATTGATTGAGAGATCACAAAACTTGCAAGTAAGTTGTCATGAGGTCTTTAATTATAACATAAGTTCATTCATGGTTTTATATTTTGTACTCTTTTATGTCATGAACTAAAATATGTGTTGTTTTTATAGGATTTTTTGCGTCCTCATGATGCTCCTAACCATAATCAGGGTACTGCAAGTGCTGCCCGAGGAGTAGGTGTTGGTCCAAGTGTCTATCCTAATCTTCCTGCGCATACATCACATCATATGACCCCATCATCTGTGCCTATATTGTCTTCTGAAATGTTGGCAGCACATACCATGCAAGCATCCATTAGTGCACCCTCTGGCAACGACCACATGCCAGAACATGCATCAGGACATATACCTGGGGATGCAAAGGCCACTAGTACTGGTGATATTTTAGCAGCATTTCCTGGATCTTCCTGTATTACTAGTACGGGAACATTTCTGGTCACATTTGTGGTGAGCAAGGATTTCGTTCCCATTAAGATATAGAAGGTCCCAAGTACTTTAAAATGTTTTAATTATTATTATATATAATCCAATTGAAATTTACTTATTGATCGCTCTTTTTAGACTATTGATCCCATGATCATTTTACAGGAAATGATGTTTTTTTATAAACATCTAAGTGATATTACATTGGATCTCTTCAGGCCCACCATACGTACATGGTGGAATGCCCAAAATCAAGATTTAAAAGATGAGCTCATTAACCGTTTAGTTGTGCTCTTCGATGATAAAACATTCAACCGAACCAAGGTCCTTAAGAAAGCTGGTACATATCTAAAGTATGTGAGGTACCAATATAGGTCACATTTAGAGAAGAACAAAAAGTACGAGCGTCCCCCCATGATTCCAGAGAGGGAGTGGAAGGACCTGGTGTCAGATGGAAAGGAGAAGGCTAAAAAGAAAAAAAGGAAAGACACCACCGAGCCAAGGAAGGTATGTGATACTATCAACAATGTAATTATATACTAATTACTCTTTCTTTGTACATAATCTAATGTATTTCAAACTTTTCATAGGCTGCCCGACACATCGAAGGCAACAAAGGCAAGACTAGAAAAACACGAGCAGCACAAACTTGGCTCTGGTGGTTATATGAAATTAGCCACATGAATTGTAAGTATCAATAAATGAAATATTGTATCCAAATAATAAATTGAAAACAATTTTGGTTTTATCACACCATAGAATAAAAATTCATGATCTTATGCAAAAATGTAGGGCTCTGAATTCAACAGAGTTCCCACAGAAGATGACCTAAAGATTTCCTTCCAACAAGGCTATGGAGCTGTGGATGAATGCCTAAGAGTCTTGACTGGGCAAACACAATCTTCCACTGCATCTGAAACACAGGTAAATAAACTCAATAAAGTTTATTTAAAATTGAATACTTGTGCAATCTATTCAATATTAATTTCCACCATAAAGTAATTACATGCCTATTTGTTTTAAACATTCAAGCAATGATAATACTGCACATGACATTGGAATTCAGCACGGTGAGGGTGGAGCACAACCCTCTGATATGAAGGTCATGGTGTGCATCGATACTTTAAGAGCATGTAAGAACATAGTCTTATGTTGAGCATGATCGGGCTAGAGAAGATTAGGAATATGATGTGGCCCCATCAGGTAAAGAGGACCACTCTAAAGTTCTTTTAAACATATTTAATTGCAATTGGTGTATTAATTAATGTAAACTTTCATGTTTCAACTTTAGAGCATGTAGAGCGTGATCAGCGTGTTGAGCATGGTCGAGGCTAAGAAGATCAGGAACATGATGTTATTTATTAGGTAAAGGGACCACTCTCATGTTCTCTTAAACATATTTAATTTTTAATTGGTGTATTAATTAATGTAACCTTTAGTGTTTCAACTACAGATCAGGATTTAGAGGGTGTTCAGCATATTGAGCATGAGTCTATAACAAAAGTTTAGGAACATGATGTGGACCCATCAGGTAAAAAGAACCACTCTAATGTTCTTTTAATTAATGAAATACTTGTAACAATAATAATAAAACATATCAGTTTAACATTTCTTTCTTATTGCAGTAGACCCCCCCTTGCAGCGGTGTCCACATCATGAGCAGATGACTAGGCGTACATTAAGATCACGAGCAAAGGGTAGAACAACTAAAGGGGGGACATATATTGATTTAGAAAATGATACTCCACTTCAGATTTTTTAGCTTTAAAAAGAAACAAAAAAAGTAGGTTGTAATCATATCATGACAACCATATTTTTTTATAATTTGTAAAGCGAAAGAATAGATATTATATGTTAATGAATGAATATGAGAATATGTTAATTAATAAAATGTTATATGTTAATGAATGAATGTTATATGTTATTAATGGATGAATGAATGATTACTGTTATATGATTGGGTATGGGGAATTGAGTGATGTGAGGGGGGGAGGGGGGCCAAATGACCTTCCACCATCATGTGGTTGGCCCTATTAAGTAGAGAATATTAAACTATTCTTGAAACAAAGAGAAGCTCAATAGGGTAATGAACTTTTCAATATAAGGAATGCATCGTTTGAAGCATCAAACCAATATGCAAAGATGAAAGAAAGTGCTAACTTTTCACTATGGTGGCAAAAAAATGATTCTTTATACCTTGAATCCACGCTCTGCATCATAATTTGAAGTTGTTTCCATTCCAATGTTCTGAGTTTAGTTTTTTTTTATGACTTTGTATGAATACCACATTGTGTTGTGTGTGGATTTGGTTTCAAAGCATTCTCTTGCCCCCTACCCTTTGCTCTCTCCCCCCTCCTTTTAAGAATTTTCTTTGTCATAAAATATTCACATTTCTATCTCATTTACACAAATTTATCTGAAGCGTTAGGAGTGAATAAAGATATGTAAAAGATGATGGATTATGTCTAAACAACAACTTTCCATCTTATAGCTAATTAAATCCTTAATATTTGAGTAGTTTAGAGCTCGAATAATGCTTGTATATGCATGTGTAGCAATAAGGGAGCCTATGTGAAGATTGAAATTTAAAACATCACTTTGGTATTTTTCCTTAGGCAATGAAATGATATTTTGAGTAATACAAACCTACACACACATTGATATTTTTTGGCATTGCATTGAGGAATTTTTTTTCTCTTATACCTACCCTCGGCTAGACATGGAGGTATATAATATTGGTTTCTGGGTTTATTCTGTAAGTAGTTAATTTCAACGAGGAAGCCTAAAATTTTCTTAATGTCCTGTGTCAAGTGTGAAAGCATATGAATCACTTGCTGAAGGCACCATTTTGCATTCATCCAAAAACTAGTTTGTTCTTTTTTTTATGTTTCTTGCATGTGATTTTTTTAGGCTCTAGAGATGTAGCTTGACTCTTTCCTTTGCACTTTTCATCTATTTTGATGATTACAGTACATTTTCCTCATAGTTTTTCATGTAGATCTGTTTATAACCTTATTTTCTACCAATCAATTTGCAAACCAGTCACATATTAAGGACCATTTCACTAACTTGTAATCATCCATTACTTCATATGTTGCAGGTTGTGTCTGTGTGCCAATAAATCCTGATGATTGCGAGAACTTTAATCCTACAAGTGTACCCAATATTTCTCAAGTAAAAGTCTTACCTTATTTTATAGTACTTTAAATGGTTAATTGAAGGTGCTTCTTTAGATCTAAGATAGTTGAACCCTAGATTAAAATATGGTATTAGATCGGCAGTATAATGATAAAACTGAGCTCCATTGAACCCAAATTACGAACATAATTTACTGGACTATGAATAGTGTTACAATTATAATTATTTCTCCTTTACCTACCTCTGCATTAATGAAAAAGATAGCAGATATTGGAAGTTCATTACATGTCTCATGTATGTGTTAGTATTTTAATTTTGTT
>VDFB02117609.1:0-48364 GCA_007258455.2 Sequoia sempervirens
TGGGACAGGCTCTGTCTTCTCAGTTTCCTCATTTGCCGCCCATGACATAAATGCTCTCAAATGAATATCACCAATGTATAGAAGAGGATTCCATTCTGTTTCAAATGGTATTAAATAGCCATGTAAATAAAATTCACAGAGGGAATTTCTTAACCAGTTAGGGGCTGCTTGGTACACTTCATAAAATTCTTTGGCAGTATGAATTATAGGATCTTGATTTTTGGAAATTCTCATCAATTGAAACCATAAAAACTATTCTTTAAGGCACAGAGCATAGACTCTGGGTGGCGGTCTGCACTCCATAATTTGACCAGTTATTTTAAACATTTCGTCCATTTTTGCTTTCAGCTCAGTAATTTCCTGCTTTTGACTTTCAATTTCCTTTTTCAATTTCCTCTTTTCTACTTCCCACATACTTTGTTGCATGTTAGTCTGGGCTATATGTCAGAAAGTCAGGGTTTGTAGTGTAACTATTTCCCAATTATCTTTAACATATTCTAGAAACTTAATTAAAAATGTCCTCTTATACACAACAATGGCTTTACAAATTGTAGAGTGAAATACAGTTTCACTAGGCACACTCAATTATTCAGTCTGTTCTTGTTCTTGTTGCAGGATAAATTCTTCCTGTTGCTGTGGTGGAGAAGTCTGTGCTTCCTCTGAAAATTGTATAGCATCCATAGCCAAATCATCAAGATTTGGTAACCCTTCCTCATTATGCTCTACTTCTTTTTCCTCCATTTGTTCCTCCTCAAGAACGAACGAGCTCTGAGCAGCATTCTCAGATTCATTCCGAGAAACATTAAATTCAGATTCAATAGACCCTTCTGAAATTACAATCACCTCAGGTTGCAGTGAAGCAGGGGAGGTCTTAGATTGTTTCCTTGTGGAAACCCTTCTTGGCACAGATGCGGCTACAGGAGGTGTTCCGGTAGCTTTTTTTTTTCTTGTTTGTTCTAAGGGCTCTACCCTACCAGAGGATGACGATGAACTATTAATATCAACAGCTGTTGCTGTAGGAAAAACTGCTACAAGGGAAGGTGTTGTAGGAGAGGAGCATTGCCTTTTCTGAGAATAAGGGTTAGATTCAGGGGACCCTTCTGCCTTTGTTTTTCCTTTCTCCCTCCTAATGGCAGACCTAGTTTGTACCCTAGCAGAGGATTCAGGTGTGACGGCTGCAGGACCGGGTGCTACAGAAGTAGACGACCCTTGCCCTATTCCACTAGTAGATGCAATTTCTTTCTTCTTTCTTTGAGGCCGTGGGGTAATTACCCTAGGGGGTTGTGGAGGTTGCAAGCTCTTTTAGGCAACAAATTGTTGCCAGGAGAGAGGTGAGACGTCTCTCAAAGAGCGGTCAATCAGTAATTTAATAAGGCCATGATGAGTGACAAAGTTGTCTTTCCCCTGTTGAGTTCCATGGGCACTTTGCTCTAAAAACTTTAACAAGAAATTTGGAACATTCACAACTAATCCATGCCTCATATGGCTTAATAATTTAAAATGATGAGAATGTATGTAGGAAAAACGGCCTTCACAGGTTAAATACCTCATTATATAGGTGGCATACTCTGAATATGGAAGAGACAGCGACACACACTTGCATCCTTGCTTGGAGACTTTCAGAGGTCCATCAGCAGGCATTGAAAACTCAGCCCTTGTAGCTACAGCATATGAAGAAAAGTTTTCTCCAACGGCTGGGAGCCCGGTTACTTCAGCAATTCTGTCTTCGGTTGCAACAACTGTTAGACCCCATACGGTGGCTTCCCCTTCAGAAAGTGTTCTCAAAAATTCTCCCGCAGCCTCCTCATTAAAATCATTTAAGCTCAAGAAATAATTCAACCATCCACAGAGGCTGAATGCATGAACTGTCTGCGAATTTTGCAATAACAATTCATGAGCTACAGGCTCATGTCGTACCAACTAACCACCCATATTTGCAATTTTTCTAGCTGAACTCAATTCCTTGCTGAAGATTCAAATTCTTTATTTCCCTTTCTGCTTTAGTTTTTCTTTGTCGTGCCGTCACATTTCTTTTTTTTTTTTCAAAAATGAACTTTTTAAACAAGCAGTCTTAATCGTGGTTTGCAAGAAAAAGATGCATTAAATAAGGACATGCAATCATATTTGGAAAGTACCAGAAAAGTATTAAAGAAAGATTATTTTGTAGTTATGGCAGCGGTGAAAAGACAGGTTTCAAAAGATGGATTACCATGCCCCCTACTTAAAGGATGACATGTGTCCTCACATGTACTAAAGAACAAGTAGAAATTTGGGGGATAGTGACCGGTACATGCATAGCAGTAAATGAATAGAATGAAATAAATCAAATATGTGATTAGAAAAGATATGGCGTATATTTAGTAATTGCATGTACGTGTGAAGAAAGATGATGGCGCTGCATGAATTGACAAGTGGGAAAAATATCTTAATTAAAGTTGATGCGGTCAGATGAAGTGGATGGGTGACGTGGGCGGATGAAATGTATAAATGAAATGGACGGATGGGATGGATGGATGGAAGATAAAGAAGTGAGATGGGGGCAATAAATAAAAATGGAGAAAAAGGGGTTTCCTTAAAAAAAAAACCTTTATTATGGGCATGCTTTTTAAAGAGTGCAGAATCTGCGGGAGAGAAAGAGGCTGGAGGCCTTCAGCTCTTGAGGAAGAGTAGCGGGAGGAACCTGAATATTTGCTTCATGAAGAGTCCTCAACTGAGGCCCGGCATAGTGCAGGTGAGATGAGTGTCATTGACAAGCAATTTAAAAGCGGTTTGGATCGAATTGTGACCAGCTATAGAGGCTCCGTTAATCAGAAACACATTTTCAACTTCATAGGGGCCAAGCCAGTGTGTTGTAAGCTTACCCTAGTTTTCTTGGTACCTGGAATCATATAACAGAGCCCAATCTCCAGCAGAAAATTTTCTGGTTTTGATGTGTTGATCATGCCATTTCTTTCTTTCCTGCTGGATTGCTTCTGTATGCTGCAGGACAGCTTTTCTCATTTCATCCAAAGTATTTAGCTGCAAGAGACGGTCTTTCTGTGCTTCGGATAAGTCCATGTTGAGTTTAAGATCTGTCCTCAAAGTTTTATGTTCAAATTCGATGGGTAACATAGCTGTTTTCCCATAAAGCAGCTCAAAAGGTGTAAACCCAGTTGTTGTCTTCCATGTAGTTCTGTAAGCCCAAACTACTTCAGGAAGTCTATTGCTCCAGTCTTTTCTATGGATCTACACTGTCTTTGTGAGAATCGCCTCAATTTCTCTGTTTATTACCTCCGCTTGACCATTGGCTTGAGGATGATAGGGACTAGACTTCCTATGTTTAATCTTATAGTCATTCATTAGTGCAGTAATCAGATTTGACGTAAACTGAGCTCCTTGATCAGTTACAAGCTCTCTGGGAACTCCAAATCTTGTGAAAATTTGTTCATATAGAAATTCAACAACTTTGTTATCTCAGACATGAGTCATAGCTTTTACCTGAACCCATTTTGTGACATAATCCGTGCAAACTAGAATGTATGACGTTCTGTTTGATGGTGGATCAATTGGCCCCACAAAATCCATCCCCTATTTATCAAAAGGGGTGACTATTACCTGCAGATATAGTGGCATTTCATCTGACTTAGTTGGTCTTCCAATACGTTGACATCTGTCACATTTCGTTGTATAGGCCACAACATCTTTGTGTAATGTTGGCCAGTAGTACCCTGTTGTAAGAACTTTCATTGCTATTCTTTTTGCTACAAAATGCCCCCCACATGGTTCATCATGGCAAGCATGTAAGATATAATAAGTCTCATCTTCTCTTACACATCTTCGCATTACTTGATTAGGTCCAGTATAGAACAGACAATTTGCAATCCAGGAAAAGTTAAAACTTCTCTCTATCAACAACTTCTTTTCTTTTGGGGAAAAGTGAGCTGGTATTCTGTTTGCTGCTAGATAATTAGCAATGTTTGCATACCAGGGTGTATGTGCAGCAATGGAAAATAAGTGTTCATCTAGAAATCTATCATCAATGATCTTATGTTCATCAGGTGTAGCTGATTGAAGTCTTGATAAAAATTCAACTACAACATTAGCTCTTCCTGGTTTGTCAATGATTGTGATATCAAATTCTTGCAACAACAGGAGCCATCGCGCCAATCTACCAAAAATGGCAGGTTTGTTCATCACGTACTTAATTGTTGCATGGTCAGTGTAGACAAATATCTGATAACCCATGACATAATGCCTAAATTTATTCAAAGTATACACTACTGCAAGTAATTCCTTTTCTGTAACAGTATAGTTGAGCTCAGGTCCTTGAAGATTTTTGCTGATAAAGTAGATAGCATGCTCAATTGATTTTTTTTTTTGACTTAAAATTGCTCCTATACCAAAATCAGATGCATTAGCATGTATGTGAAAAGGAAGATTCCATTTTGGACCTTGAAGAACATGGGCTTTAGTAAGCAAGTCCTTTAGTTGCAGGAAAGATTTTTCACAGGCCTCTGTCCACTCAAATTGGGAATCCTTTGTTAACAAAGCATAAAGTGGACTGGAAATTTTACTAAAGTCTTTTATAAACCTCCTATAATACTCTGCATGACCAAGAAAACTTTTGACATCTTTTTGTTTTGCAGGAATTTGTAAATTCTGAATAACTTCAATTTTAGCAGGGTCAACCTGAATTTCATTCTTTGAAATATGATGACCTAGACCAATACCTTCTTCCATCATTAGAAAGAACTTCTCACTATTTAGAGAAAAATTTTGCTCTCTACACCTTTTCAATACTTTGTCTAAATTCACCAGTGCTTCTTCAAATGTAACTCCATATGTAGTAAAATCATCCATATAAATCTCCATACATTCATGAGATATATCAGCAAATATACTAATTACTGCTCTCTGAAATGTTGCTGGTGCATTGCATAAGCCAAAAGGCAAGATTGAATAAGCAAATGTTCCCCATGGATAGGTAAAAGTGGTCTTGTCTTGATCTTCAGGGGCTATTTTTATCTGATTGTACCCACTGTAACCATCCAAAAAGGAAAAATATCTTTTGCTAGACAATGAATCTAGTACTTGGTCTACAAAAGGTAGTGGAAAGTGATCTTTTTTAGTGGCACTATTCAACTCTCTGTAATCTACACACACTCTCAATTTTCCTCCTTTCTTGGAAATAATGACTAATGGAGAAACCCATTGGCTATCAGAAATTGGGTAAATAAAACCAGCATCAAGCAACTTTTGAAGTTCACTTTTCACTATTTTTCTAAGTGTTGGATTTACTCTTATTTGAGGTTGTCTAACTGGTGAACAATCTTCTTTGATATATATCCTATGAGTACAAACTTAAGGATCTATTCCTTGCATGTCCCCATATTCCCATGCAAAAGATTTATGCTATTTTTGTAGCATTTTTAATAAGTCAGCCTCTTGAGACTTTGACAACTTGCTATTAACATTCAAACAATGATCTGGAGACAATTCTATTTGCTTAGTGAGATTACTCATAGAATCAACAGCTAATGTTTGAACCTCTTGTGGAAGCAAGTTATGAAAAATTATCAAAATTTTAGGCAATGAACTCTCAAAATCTAGTTGCTGTAGGAAATATTGTGGATAACTACCACTTGGATCAGATGAACTACCCGTATCAGGGTTAAATTGCAGAATTTGAAAAACCAAAGCATCTTCACTCTGAAGTTGTGAGAATGGATCATTTTGAAGCATCATTAATTGGGCCAAAGAATTGGCTTCTTCAGTTTCCTCCCCCACATCTAGCCAAACAGGTTGGGACAAATCTGGTTGAGGTCTAGCAGGCAGATACAAGGCCAATTTCTTTGTAGACTGCCCATCAGAAATGGTCATATCTCCAGAGCGACATCCTATAAAAGCATCGACAGTTGCTAACCATGGTCTACCAAGGATAACTGGGTACCCTCCTAAAGTTTCCTTAACTGATAATATTGTGAAATCAGCAGGATACTCCCAAAATTCAAGAGTGACAATTACATCTTCTACCATCCTATCAGGTTTAACTGTAGAGCTGTCTGCAAGCTACAGAACTATGGGTGTAAACCTAATGTTTGAAATATTCAAGGAGTCCATAGTATGCTTTGTCATGACATTGATAGCAGCTCCTAAATCAATCAAAATATTTTTTACAACTTGGCCATTGATATTTATCTGCACTACAGGACTTCCAGGGTCAATATACTTTGGAATGATTACATTTCCCAATATTATATCAGCCAATTTTTCTAAGACATGAATTGTTTGGGGATCCTTTTTATTCTATCCAGGATTCTTCAAATAGGCTTCTTTAATAGCTTTCTCAAAAATGGGAACATCTTTAATAGCCTGGAATAAAGGGATTTGAATTTGCACATTCTTGAACTGATCTAGAATGTCAAAAGTGGATTCTTCCATGGGTTTAGATTCAGTATTTTGAAACCTTTGAGGAAAAGGTGGGTTGTCTTGATTTTGCAGAGCAGGTTCCTTAGGAACTGTATCAGTTACGGGCATATGCTCAGCAGGAGCAACAGGTGCAGTAGATTCTTCAAGGGGAGAATCTGATATTTCTGTAATCAGAGGTGGTTTGGGAGCAGGTAAAGTAGTTCCAGACCTCAGATGGATGTCATTAATATTTAAGGCATAAGCTTGATATTGGTTGGCTTCAGCAAGATACACAGTTTGTTGTGGCTGCTACTATTGCTTATTATTGGGATTGGGCAACGGTTGGACAAGCATAGGCATTTGCTTCGGAGGTCCAGGATTTATGGTAGTTGCTACAGGAGGTGGCATGAGGGCCTGTTGGTGTGGCTGTGGAAGCTGCAGGAATCCAGGAGACTGGTTTTGCCATTGTTGATGACCTCTCCATTAAGGATTTTGCTGCCAATTTCCTGAAGGTGGGGTCCATTGCCCTTGTGGCTGCTGCCAACCTCCTTGAGGAGATTTCCACTGTGGGGTCTGATAATTAGGCCAACTTGGTTGAGGTGGATTCCAGGGTGGTGGTGGTCCATATGCATGTTTCCATTAGTTATTATAGCCAGAATAAGGATTACCAAAAGTTAAAGGATCTTGAGGCATACCTTGTCTTTGGGCCCATGGTCTCCTTTATGCAACAAAGAACACTTGATCATCATCACCTTCCACTGGTTTGAAGTCAGTAGGCAATTGCCTGGCTTCCAAATTAGCCACCATCTTGCATCTGCAATCACACTTCTTTTGTCTGCAGTATGGATAGAACTCAGCCAAAACTTCTTCAGCTTTTGCATGTTTCTTCCAAGCCTGCATAGTGTCCAATTGTGTAGCCATATTATTAATGATGTCCTGCTTGAAATCAGATAGAAAATTTGTGATCTCCATTCGGGAAACTCCACCAAAAGAAGACTTCCCCATTGTAGCATGATGACCTCGACCTTTCTTAACTATTGCTCGAGAGTAGTTAAGACATATTTTCTTTATATCATCCCAAGGAAGTTGGGTTATATCACCTCCTCCCATCAGGTCCAGGGCGTCAATACAGAAATCACTGATTCCCCTTAGAAAGAGTAGTTTCTAAGAGTCCTCATTGAGAGTATGGTTTGAGTTCTTCTTTAGTGAAAACAAAAATCTAGAAATATAATCTTCCAGACTTTCATTCTCCTGCTGAATTCGAAATATGTCATCACCTTTACTGACACTCTTACAATATTCCTTATACTTTTCAAGGAATTTCGTCTGCATGGCGACCCAACTATCTACAGCACCTCTTCCCAGACTCATGAACCACTTGAGAGCTGCTTCTTTCAAGGTGGAAGGAAATAACTTCAGTTTGTGAGTGTCTGTGTTGTAGTCATAACTATGATAGAGGACATCAAATTCAAACAGAAAGGTTTCTGGGTCCTTGGTGACCAGGCCATAAAACTTTGGAAGCAAAGAAGAGGGAATATTTTTAAGATTTTCAGTATCTCTCTAGGAAACAATGGAAAACTCAAATGCAGGAGGTGGATTATTAGGTGGATTATTTGCCATGTCTGGTTGCTGGAATAATAGAGCGAATGGATTTTCCTCAGGTTTGTTATCAGCTGGGTCAAATGGTATTTAAATAAATAGATTTTCAGGGAGGAACCTTCCTAGTGCGTCTCTTCTTCTTCTATACATGCAATACGGTGAGTAACGGCTTGAAAGATTTTGAAATTTTTTGACTAACAAACTAAACTAATGCTGAAAATGACTTCTAACAGACTCCTAGCTAGACGCCATCCTCGGCAATGGTTCCAAAAATGGACGCGCCCATAAATGGATATGAAAATCACAGTAAAACCTTTCCCGGGAATTGGACATTTCAACAGGTGAATAATATCTCTTTTTGTGGACGTTCATTTATTTGTCAAACTAGGGGACGTAGACTTTAAATGGCGCAGCAAAATATATGCACTAGGAACTGGTTTCAGTCGAATCTTAGCAGGAATACATACTAAAAAGAAATTCTATCTAAACCACAGAATGGTAATGCAAAATTCTGTAACTCAACTATGCTTGATTAAAATAGAAACCATAACAGCTACGACTGAAACACAAACTGTGAACTGGCCTTATGCTATAGGAACAGTCACAGTGATGGACTCTCTATGCTGCAGGAGTGCTATAAGGCTAAGTTTGTATAAAAACTTCAAAGATGAAAGTAAACTGAAGCTTCAACAGGAAAGAATAACTAACTAACTAGCTACAAATACTTACTGAGTGGGCCCCCTTAGCAAACATCTACTGATTACACAGATACTAAACTCAGAACTTCATTGAACTTTATTCATGAAAACAGAATGATATACATTGTTTTGTTGATGTGAAAGCTAACAAAAAACTCTGTTTTTGGCCAAATAGATTCTGTCTTTCATTATCATACTGATTCTTACATGATGTCTGCTACACTGTTTCTATCTTACTCTAAATATCCTCTATTACTCATTCTATTCATCATCCACCCTCTCGCGCAGGAGGAGTATCTTATTTTTAAATCAGAGGAACAACTAACTAACTAACTCTATCAAAGAAAGACGTGGAAGTAAAAAATGTATCCCAAAATCAAGGAAGAAACTTCATAAATGAATTTATGTGCTCAACCCGATCCAGAGAGAATCTAGCGCTCCACTCTTTCCAGATTGACTTGTCATTAAAATCTTTCCCACGGTTTCAGTCAAAGAGTCTTCACCGGAGCTCCCTCGAAGTCGTGCAGGAAATGGACTTTACTACAAGGCCGAGATCGGCTGCGCTTGACTTGATCATTCTTCAACAACCTGCGAAACAAAAGGTAACAGGCGAAAGAAAAGGCGTATGGCACATACACGATATATTTTCATTAATCACACATTTTAAATCTACTTCATCATTCAAAACTGTATACGATATACCAGCCATTTTAGGGAGTCAATGAGGAATAAATGCAATCAAGTCAACACAATGAGCTACAGAAATATGAAAGTATTATGCCACAGGATATCCCCATAAAAGGTTTCAACAAGGTTTAAACAGCCATGAAATAACAATAGTAAAGGCATTTCAAAGTTTATCAAAACATCCAAATTATGAGCATATTTTAAGCTCATCAACATGTTTTTTGAAAATTCTATAATTTTTCATATAATCGAGTTTGTGCTCACCGTCAATATTGCATTTGGTTCAATATCGAAAAAATCAAACACATCGGTAATGTTAATTTCTCTCTTAGCTTTCCAATGAAGTAATTTTTTCACTTTCTGACAATGTTAGGCCTTTCATCCATAATTTATTTTGTTTCTACGTTTATTTTTTGTCAAAAAGTAGTGTTTAGTATTTTTTTCGTTATAAATTAACTGTTCATCAAAATTTCAAATAAATTACATTTTTAGAAACTAGACTCCATTTTACAAATTTAAAAAATATATTTTTAAAAAAATCTATTACTTTCCAAAATTTGTAGGTGGAGCACGACCAAAATTCTACTTTTTAGGAAGTGTCCACTTAGAAAATTAGTAAAAAAACAAATATTATTAAAAAATTATCAGAAAAATCATGCATCAACTAGATATTGTTAGCTAACTTCTTACGTTGGTGATTTTAAAAATACTACAAAAAAGTTCACCATGCTAGGGTCGTACAAGAGTTGCTGTGTTATGTTTTTCTGACAAAAAAAACAACAATTTCTGTACATCCCTCTTTTGAACCCCTTAATATCAACCATTTTCAAAATAAATTAGTAGTTTAGAAAGTAGACTCAGAGCACTATGATCCTTCTTTTTGTTCCATCTCAAAATTTTGAGTGTAGCTATCCTCAATTTCACATCCAAAGGTCAGTATGTCCTAGTTTCAGAAAAAAAGTTGCCACTTAAGCACCCTTTTTGGGAACCATCTTGGTGCACTTACCCTTGTACAAGAAGGTAATTTTAATTCAAATTATTTCATTTTATTTCACTTTATTAAGTTAAATTTTTTAATACTAAATTATTTATATGGATATGCACAAGTTATTAAATCAAATTTTGTTGGTAGGACATGTCTATGCTATTATTGCACCTGAGGGGAATGAAGAGAAAAAAAAATATTGGTTGGCTCGTTGTGTGGAAAATAAACATAAGTTAATAGCACCTCAAGAAGATGATGATGGATTTCATTATCCAACATGTACGATGATCCCCAAGTAAGACACCCCCTTAAGCAAATTTTGATAACAAGTTTTTGATCCCCTTAAGCAATTGTTTAGAATAAGTCTTTGATCCCCTTAAGAAAATTATGAGAACTTATTTGATGATGGTTTTTTAACATGTTTTCAATAGGATCAGTGGTGGTTGTTGGCACTTGGCTATGAAAATACCTGAGAAGAAAGAATGCTCTACCTGCATTCGAAGACTATGAAACACATAAAAATATTATACATTATTCACATTTGGTGGTGGCAACAAATATAAAACTAGAGTGGTATCGTGGAAGACCTTCAAAAAAAGTAATATGGTCAATTTCTATGGAAGAGCATGAGGCAATCATAGATGCATTGCAGAAAAGAGAGGATGTAGATGGTACAATGGAATAAGTAAATATAGGTAAATATAGTTTTAGTTTTATTTTGTCCTTTTAAATACATTAAATACATGTTTCGATATTGGTCAAGTGTGTTATTGGTTGAAATTGATTTAAATTGTCCTTTTATACATCCTTAAGGAATAATCACAAAAAGGATCTAGTCCATGCAGATTCAACCTAGACAACATGGAATACTTGGTAAAAGTAGGTAACTATTAGTTAAATTATATTTAAATACATGTTTTGATTACATATTGATATTGCTTGTACATTAATAGTTAAAATTGATTTATTGTCATTTTTTGTATCCTTAAGCCATCACTGCATTGATCTCATACTTTGAAACAAAAAGGAGAGGATACCTGGATTCAACCTACAAACATGAGTGGAATACTTTTAAATGTAGGTATTTGAGTTGTGTACATATAGATAGTTTTATATAAATTAAAATATGTATGTTTGGATGATTTCATTGATATTGCTTGTACCTTTTGATATCAAGTGGTGTGAAGACCTACTACATTCTAGGCATGAGTTTTAGATGTTCTTGAGATGGCATATCCAAATTTTGTAAGGATTGTTTTGAGATGACATATATGTACATACATACTTACATAATTAAACATACTCTATGTACTTCTATGTATCAAATCAATATTCTATATATTTTGTTTGTTAAATGGGCATGTTTTCCTACTTTGAAACTTTATGTTTAATTGTATAATCACTAAATATCATGCATACATTATTGTTAAATCAATTATATCCTTAAGACATATTATGACCCCTTAATACATCCCCTTAAGAAATTCTATTATGACCCCTTAAGACATTCCCTTAAGACCCCTTAAGACATCCCCTTTAGAGGTTGTATTATGACCCCTTTAGACATCCCCTTAAGACATATTATGACCCCTTAATACATTCCCTTAAGAAATTCTATTATGACCCCTTAAGACATCCCATTAAGACCCCTTAAGACATCCCCTTTAGATGTTGTATTATGAGCCCTTAAGACATCCCCTTAAGAAATTCTATTATGACCTCTTAAGACATCCCCTCAAGACCCCTTAAGACATCCCCTTTAGATGTATTATGACCCCTTAAGACATCCCCTTAAAACATTCTATAGACACGTAAAATGTACCGATTAACATTATGCATCTGATCCCGACTACTAATACCATTTCATCCTAAATTATCCTTCGGTCTAACCATTTAATCAAATCCCCCTATCTGATTAAATTCATCAATATTCCTCTCTTAATTAAATAAACCAGTTATCTAATTAAGTCTCTCTCTTTTGTTAATTAAATCAATCAATCTGATCTAATTATCCCCATTTAATTAAATATCTAAAGTCTGCCTATGAAATTAAATAAATTAAAACCTTATTTGGTTTAATCTAACATCATCCCTATTAATTAAATAAATCATAAATATTTATTTATTTAATCTCTTATCATATTCTTCTCCTATTTGATTTAAATAAATCCACAAATTTAAGTCAAATAAGTCACATCATTTAATCTCCTTCATTAAATTAATTAACCTTGATTAATTTAATCTCTTTTCATGTCCCATCCTCCAACATTTACCACTTGCACATGAAAATAGATTTAATTGATTTATTAAATCCCTATTTTCGTCAACAATGCATTTGTTGGAATATTCTCCAAGTTTGAATTCAAAAATCCAAGTTGACATGTACATCCAACAAGGCATTTACTCCGTCTTACATGTCATTTTCCTTGAGCCAAGTGGCATTTAAGGCTTTCTTTCTTCCCTCTTGCAAGTCATTTCAACAAAATTCAAAAATAAAAAATAAGCATTTATTGGCACAATCCTCAAAACTTGCACATCCTCCATCCACTCATAGATTGACAAGTGGCA
The DNA here is from genome assembly GCA_007258455.2 of Sequoia sempervirens. Taxonomy (NCBI): domain Eukaryota; kingdom Viridiplantae; phylum Streptophyta; class Pinopsida; order Cupressales; family Cupressaceae; genus Sequoia; species Sequoia sempervirens. The sequence continues at coordinate 12,925 of VDFB02117609.1, forward strand.
TCTTGCCATTGATTGAATGTTAGTCCCACATTGCTCAATTTTGGACATTCATCCTTCAATCTCATCTATAAATGAAGATATCATCTCCTCATTTGATCATCCACAAATTATGCAAAGTTACCATGCTCAAATATCTATTAAATTCCATCCATCATCATTGAATCATAGCTAGGTTATGCAGGTTTTTCCATTGGAGCACTCATCAAGCATCAACAAATTGGATCACTCATAAAAATTCATCAACATACATCAATCCTACATCATAGGAATTGGGAAAGGGCCAATTTTCACATCAAATTGGCACCAATTCCCCTATGGGATCATGAGTATTAGGATTGGGGTTCACACATTTGGCACTAGGAGGGCATAATCTCATTTTTTTCACTTTTTCCTAAAAATTCCACATTTTTGTTTGTGCATAGAAAAATTCCAACGCTGGAAGCTCAACGTCGCCATATAGCACCACTGGTTCTCCAGCGTTGCCATACAACACTACTAGAAATTCAAACTACGACACTGAAGTCTTCTCGCCCAAGAATTTGAATTTCAAACTACACCGCTTGAGCAATCTGACCTGTAGGATTTTTCAAAAAAATAAAACGACGTTGAGCAAAAGTGCAACGTAGTTGAGCTCACTGGCCCAGACATAGAGTGACACTGACTAGTAAGCAGTGCTGTACAACACCGCTGAGAAATCAAATTGTGACATAGTCATGGGTTACACCGTTGGCAGGGAGTAAAAAGTTGAAATTTAATTTTAGCACATTCTTTTTCTCAATAATGGGTTTATCTTCTATTTTCTTCTTTTTAAACTCTGTGTTTTGTAGAATTTGACTGATTTTCTCTCTTGTAGGTTGGATCAATTGAAAACGAAAGAAGGAGAAGCATGATGATGGTACTTCACAAAATCAAAGTGTTTGGTTAACACTTTTAAGAAATTGTTATCTCTTTTTGCTTAGGACACTAATTTCGTTTGGGCTTTAAGAATAATCTTTTCAATTTTTTGCAAAGGCTTAAAATGAACATTAGGACTACAACTTACTAGAGTTTGTTTTTTTGGTTAAAAATTGAACAAAACAACTCTCATTTGTCTTTTGGTGCTTTAAAAATAACTCACAATTGCTTTGTGGATTTAAAACAAACATGTGCAAATTTGTCTTCATGATGGCTTACTCAAACTATTTCTTCATTAAAAAATGATGTATGAGATTCTCTCGCACTTTATAGTGATCTTGAGAATCAAAAGGCCTTTTTTTGTGATTTTAGGTTGAGATAAAGCAATCACCTCCACACTTCGTTTTGGGTTTAAAATCAAACAAAATCTTGTGCGAGTGTGAATAAATTATTTTGCATGTGTTCTCCCTTTGTTTCTAAACAAGGGTTGATCGAACTATGAATAATTTTATTTGATTTTGTTTATTTTAGAGGGCATGCCTTGGGAAAAAGTACTCACCCAAGGGAATGACTCAACTGGTAACACTCTGAACCCAAGAGTATTTTTAGCTAGGATATAAATGTGGGTATTGGAATAAATGCCAATATCACGCGATTGGCTCCAACGAGATGGATCCGAAAGGGGACTCTCACTGTATGGGCCAATCTCCAAGAACGTAAAGTCCTAATTAAAACCCATGTTTTAGAATTGCCAAAATCCTTGATCTATTTGTTGGTGCAAGAATGGCCGTTCTGAAGCCACCCCACACTTTTACGGTCTTTTAGTAGAAATGAAAATCATGGCATGGGATTTTCATGGGTGTTGATGCTTGGCTGCCACAATTGACATTAATGAGCCGTGGAGGGGAGCTAGTGGGGTCAAACATCTAACCATTTGCTAAAGATAAGTGTAGCTAGACTTGTCCAAGTGGGAATCCAAAAAATATTGTCTTCCACATCTATAGGGTTGTAATTAATCTTGGTTGCAAAATGCTTTGCTTGTTCGAAAACATCTCGGAAACAAACACTTAAACTTCATCATCAAAATTTTAAACCCTTTAGGAGACAAATACAATTGACCCAACCCATATGTTATTGCTTGCCCTTGGGATTCTATCCTTAGAGGTTTCTAAACATTTAGATTACATCTCAATTTTTCTACTAAAGTTAAAACAATAGGTAACCCGTGCCTTGAATTCATCGAATTTCCACATAACATACTTTCTGGGATTTGAAGAAATTAAGACATTGGACATCTAGTTTGGAAACTTAATCAAAGAAGTGTTTTTGGTAAAATAAAGCCACTAAGCAAAGCTAAAAAAAATGAACTCTCACATGTGTTGAAACCTCAAAGTCAAAATGCCAAAATGGAAGTCCTTGATTCAAAATCTAGAAATGAGTGCTCAAATTGAACTGCTTCATGGTTATAAATGTCTATGGAAGCATTGCATGTTCTTCAATACCAAGGTTTAGGTAAACAAAGTGTCCTTTTTAGGTTCATCTTACGATAAAAAAAAATCAAATCTTTTTCATCCACCCTTCAAACATCAAAAACAAAAAAATCATCTCATCATCACCTTTTGAGAAATCTTGAAACTATCCTTCATGCTAGGATTTTTGGAAAAAATCAAAATCATCAAATCCTAAAGAAAAAAATCCTTGAAGTCTTTATCAAAATCATCTTTGGCTAGGTATTTTTAGATGCATCCTTTTGCATATGCTTAGTCAAAGTTATCAAACCATCTTGTTTAGCTAGGTATATGTAGATGCATCCTTCTTCATATGCTTGGTTAAACTATCATCTTGTTTGAATAGGTGTGGGTAGATGCATCCTTCTCCCTACACATATTGAAATTATCATCCTTTGAAAAAATATACCCCTTAGATAATCATCCAACATCTTAGGGTCTATTGGTTCAAAATCAAAGCAAATAAAAATCAACCAAATCAAGGAAAATCCCAAAAGGAAAATCAAAATCAAAATCTGAAACATATCTGAAAGTCCCAAAAGTCTAGCATTCCTCTCAAGATTTATCAAAAGATCAAAAAAATACACATCATCCATCTCTTGCATCATCATCATATCACCTTTTGATCCTCAAAGATATCCTAAAAATTTCTATTTTGTGCATAAAGTAAAGATCAATCCAAGGAATTAAGAGATTCATCTCCCATATTCTTGAAAATTGATCCTTGTTTTATGGTTCAAACTAGATCTCAATATAAGAACATGGAAGCCAGCAAAGAAACGCCCGCTTCAAGTGACCTAAGCCAAACAAACATAGAAATGAATCCCATTGAATCAAGCAATCCTTTGACTATCACATCATCACAAAACCAACAAGAGGAAACCCAAGGAGAAGATCTTACCTTTGGGATGTCACATGAAGAAATAACTGAAATGCTCCAAAATCTGGAAAACCATAAAATCATCAACATCATGATGAGGCTTAACCCTTCACTATACATGCTTGAGCTAGCAAAAAAGGGACCAAATCACCTTCTGATTTCAACATGAGTACTATAGTGGAGACATATTTACCTCCAATCTCATCCACCATCCCCATCTCATCTACACCCCCATCCCAAACCATCACTCAAAACATACTGCAAATTACAACATCTTTTGCTCCAACCCAACCCAATGTTAATAAGGGAAATGCATTTCTTAATGCTATTCAAACACACCCCCTTGTCAACAATCAAGAATTGGATGCAAATACCATCTTGGAACAAAACATACCCTAAAATCCATTACATAAGTATGTTCCTCTCACTTTCCATCATGATCCATCATCATCATCCTTTCGCGCAACACCTCAAGATTCTCTTCTCACAAATTTGCAAGAAGAGGGTGACATGTTCGGACTTGGGGGAATTTTCGACACCACACCCCTCATATTTCCACCACTTCCACTATTTCCATCATCATCAACACCACTCCTTGGCTTAGGGCTTACCCCTTTACCAAGTATCAATCAAACCAACATCCCAAATATCAATCAAAACATTATGCCAAACGCTCAAAACTTGTCATCAATATCGCAACAACAAATGACAACTACACAAGCAATCACAACATCATCAAACACCCCCCTAACATCTCAAAGCATGGTCTCTGAAGGGAAAATCACATCAAAAACACCATTTATCACTCAAACCGCCACATCAGTAGCACCATCCACCACTCAAATCATCAACACGACATCACCTCTCATCACCACCACAAATGCCATTCCAATCCACCACCACCCCCACCACCACCAACTTCCAGTGTATCAAGTCAATACAACATGTCATTGCAAGCTACTTTTCAAAGGGGATTCCTACAAGTGCAAAAACAAAAAGCCACACAATTAGCTGCTCAACAAGCCACTCAAGTTGCACAGGTTGCCCAAGCAACCCAAGCCGCATTGCAAGTGCAATAGGCCACACAAGCCCAAACCTTATTGCAACAACACCAACAACAAGCTACACAAGCTGCTCAAGCAACCTAAGCCGCATTATAAGCACAAAAGGTTGCTCAAGCCCAAATTCTATTACAACAATAAGGAGCACAAGCACAAGCCCAAGAAAAAGTAGCGCAAGTCCAAGCTCAAGCTCAAGCGCACTCACAATATCAAGCACAAAAAGTGAAAGCACAAGCACAACTTCTTGCACAAAAATAAGAAACACAATTGCAAGCATATCAACAAGCAATAAAACAATATCAAGAGCAACAAGAAGTAGTTGAATTGGCAACCCAACAACAAGAGTTGTTGGAACAAAAAAAAGAGCAACAACAATCACAACAACAAGCTCAACAACAAGCAATCCTAGCACAACAACAACAAGGTCAACAACAAGCGTTGTTCATGTAGCAGCAAGTGCAAGCATACATAGGTCGGCACAATGTGCAAATCCCATCAAATAACACACCAAACAACCCACCCATCCAACCCACAATCGAAACACCCCAGAACACCTTCATCCCACCCCTTGATCTACAAAATGACGTAACAACACAAATCAAGTTGCTCTCGCAACAAGTGCTTGATCTTCAATCAGGGTGAACCACAAAAACACCAAGCAACTTGTGTCCCTATCCATTTGATAGGATCCTTGTGATGAAACCATTCCCCAAGGGATTTGAGATCCCCAAGTTTGAGAAATATCGTGGGATGGAAAACCCTAAAAATCACATCAGGGAATTCTAGGTTCATTGCATGGAAGTCGCATACGATGATACCTATCTGATGCGGCTATTTCCGAGGAGTTTGGATGGACATGCTATGGAATGGTTCTCTCACCTACCTATAGGCATCAGAACATTTCAAGAAATTATAGACGCATTCATTAAAAATTATGCATGCAACATTGCAATGGATGTAAGTCTAGAAGAGCTCTCAGCTCTGAAAAAAGGTAAGGGTGAATCATTCGCTTCATTCCTACAATGATGGAGATCCAAGGCCAATTAGAGTAAATGGACCATGCCTGAGGAACAAGTTTGCACCATTATATCCAACCTTGATAGCCTCTTGGAATTTCATCTCAAGGTGCAAGGGATCACCACATATGATCAGTTGATCTCCAAGTTACTCAACATCAAACGAGCCCTTATGACTCAACCCATAGGATCAAATTCATACCCTAAACAACAAAACAACCTCCCACCCTCCAATTACAATGATAAACCTTGCACGTGGGCAAGGAACAAAAATGTTAGTAATGATGGTGTCATTGATTCTAAGGTAGTCATCAGTGCCCCACGCCAAAATACACCATCACCAAAAATCCAAATCCAACACCAAAACAATCATCACATAACACAACAACCAAACAAGAATCTAACAATCAATAATCACAATGATCAAAGGGGACAACCCCAATGGAACAAGAATTACCCCAAGTGAAAGTACACGGCTCTTGGGGAACCACTAGAAGTCATCATGAAGAGGCTGATAAACGAAAAACTCATCAAAGCACCCACCTATGAGAATTACCAAGAACCAAATGTGAAACCTCCTTGGTATAATGAGAATCAACTTTGTGACTTCCATGAAATCAAAGGGCATACCACAAACAGTTGTATGAGGCTAATAAACATAATTCAAGATCCCATTGATCAAAGAATTATAAGTGTGAAACAGCCTATAGGAAACTAAGATATTAAGATATACACGAATCTGATGCCTAACCATGGCAATAAAGGGAATAATAATAACAATGATAAGGGGAAAGGCACCCACACAAATGCAAATCATGTATATGAAACTATCGTCGCCTCCCTAGATGAATACTGCATAGTCATCACCATCAAAGGCGCCCATGCTGATTGTGGAGTCACTACAAGGGCCAACAAAGTTGCCATCACAGGATCATCCTAGCCAAATAGAGTCCCCACATTTGGATCTATCCCTAATGGTTACAATGTCCTAGATCAGCTCAAAAGAATTCCAGTGCAAATCTCCATCATGAAGTTGCTAAAAATCTCATCTTCCCATAGGAAAATACTTAAAGAAGTGCTGGCTTCATCCACTGTCCTTACAGATCTTGATGTAGAATGATTCCAAGCTATGGAAATGTCATTACGCTAAATCTCCTCACATTCTTTGACTAGGATTTCCCCGCTCAACCATCTCACAACCGTGCACTCCACTTAGAAGCCATAGTACATAAGAGCAAAGTCAAAAGGGTCTTGGTGGATGGAGGTGCATGGGCTTGAATATATGTTCTCTCAACCTCATCAAATAATTGAAAATCTTAGAGGATTTTATCAACAAAGGAAAGGGTATCACAATAAGAGCATATGATGATCAAGAAAGAGTATCTCATGATCAAACTCCCTATTCAAGTAGGGCCTGGTATTATGGAAACCACCGGTTAGGTCTTGGACCATGACTTTCCGTATAACATCCTCCTAGGACTCCTATGGATTCATGCGATGAAAGCGGTAGCATCAACTTTCCATCAATGTGTGAAATTCACACATGAGGGACAAGAAGTCACCATCCATGGAGATCTCGAACCTTTCTCCTATTGCAAGAGCCTTGAAGCAAAGTACTATAAAATCCCCCAAGTACCAAAAAATGATGAGGGTCCATCTACACCATACATAGATCCCGCCACTCTCGCATCCACTTTTATGACAGAGACACCTACCATTCCCACCATCTCTGACATTAAGGTCATCATCCAAGATAACGGTTGTGGAAACTACAAGCTCCCTCATAATGATTTTGTGGTAGGAGAGTTACCACAATCTCCTAGATCACGGGGATGTCCGCAAATAAATGAAGCCTCCACATCTCAAACGTCTCATGAAGACTATCCCAACTTTACAAGTTTGGGAGATCTTGGCCAAGAAGTCATTGAGGTAGATCCATCTCATATGCTATACCAAAATGAAAGACCGGCAGCTGATTTACCAATGGATGATAGAAGAAAGGGTCTGCAAATGATGCTCGCAATGGGCTATGATAGAAACCAAAGACTTGGGAGAAACAACACTGGGATTATAACACCTATCATTCTAGAGACGCAGTCAATAAAAAATATTGGCCTTGGATGTACCCCTCTGAGTATAACCATACGTGGCTGAAGTCCTCCAATTAGAAGGGTTAATAATCCTCCTCAACCAACTACAACAAAACTAGGCCTACCAGTATCTACAAGTCACGTCATATATAAATTTACATTTGACATAACCGACATTTGTAGTAGTAGTGATGACAAAGATCCCACATCCAATCTACCTAGGATATTTGAGGATACCACTCTTTTCATGATTAGCACCCTATCTTTTGAATCAAACCACCAAAATCATGAAATCCACCTAGTATATCCCCAACTCATCGACTATGACCAACGAGGACCACTAGTTCTTGATACATTTGAAAATGATGAGGCACTCTCAAAATTTATGGGATTATGGGATAACATGCCATGTGGGGATCAAAAAGTAGGGTTCCTAATTGAGCTAGAAACACATGCCTATTATGGGGAAATGATTGAATCCCTCAGTCGCAAAAGTGAAAAATTAAGAATCATATCTAAGTCCTTGAGTGAAAACCACACTGTGGCACTTGTTGACCAGAAAAAATTAAAAAGAAAGGATGCATCCAACAGTGAAAACCTCTCCAAGGTGCCCGAGGATGGGGGATTCAATCTTCCTTCTAAAGCTATTCATTAAGAGAAATCAAGAGTCCTGGTAGAAAAATGCAATCCAATCAATCTAGGAATAGAGGAAACCTCGTATATCACATTCTATGCGGAATCATTACTATCAAAAGAACAAGAGCTCCTAGTAGCCTTCCTAAGAGAAAGATAGATAAATTTTGCATGGAGCTATGCTGACATGCCAGGACTTGATCCAAAGACCATGGTTCACCACTTAGTAGCATATCCAGAAGCAAATCCTGTTAAACAAAATCTTCAAAAAATGCACCCTCAGATCACCTTATTAGTCAAAATGGAGCTAAAAAATCTATTAGATGCAGGATTCATTCGACTGATAGATTATCCAGAATGGGTGTCAAATTTGGTACCTATTTCAAAACCTGATGGGAACATCAGAATCTGCATAGACTTTAGAGACTTGAATAAAACATGTTTGAAAGATGACTTCCCACTTCCAAACATCAACATGATAGTAGATATGACAGCCGGACATGAGATGCTGTCACTAATGGACATATTGTCAGGGTACAATCAAATCATGATAGCTAAAGAGGACCATCATAAAACAACTTTCACTTATCCATGGGGGACTTAGTATTGGAATATAATGCCATTCAGCTTAAAGAACGTAGGAGCAACATACCAAAGGGCCATGAAATTGATATTCCATGACATGATTCATAAGATGATCAAAGATTATGTTGATGAAATTCTAGCTAAATCCAGAAAGAGAAAAGATCACATAGCAACCCTAAGTGCCATTTCTGGCAGGCTCAAAGAGTACAAAGTTAGATTAAACCCAAAGAAGTGCATCTTCGGCGTACAATCAGGAAAGATCTTAGGATATATAGTGTCAATGACGGGTATCAAGGTGGATCCAACAAAGGTAAAAGTAATCCTTGAGATGGAGGCACCAAAAACATTAAAGCAATTGAGAGGTCTCCAAGGTAGACTTCAATCCATTTCAAAATTAATAGCACAGTTGGTGGAAAAACATAACCCATACTCTCACCTACTCCACAAGGGAGTAGCGTACAAATGGGATACCAAGTGTGACGAGGCATTTAATAAAATCAAAGAATATTTACTAACACCACCAGTCTTAATGCCACCAATCCCAAATAAACCATATATTTTATGTGTCAACAATAACAACCCTTGGAGCTCTCTTAGCTCAGCATGACATAAATGGAACAGAAAGGGCTATCTATTACATTAGTAGAACAATGGTTGGGCATGAGCTACACTATTCATTCATCGAAAGCATGCCTCGTAGTAGTGTTTGCATCATAGAACTTCAAACATTACATGTTGGCACAAAATAAAACTCATTGCCAAAATCAACCCTCTCAAATACTTATTGTCAAAATAAATGCTCACTGGAAGAATGGCCAAATGGGTGATGATACTGTCAGAATATGACATTAAATATGTCAAGCAGAAAGCAATCAAAGGACAAGTCATCACAGACCAACTTGCAGAAGCACCAATCTATTCAAAGAATCCTCTAATCTCAGAGTTTCTAGATGAATCTATTTTCAACTTTAACATAGCTGACCATTGGAAACTGTACTTCAATGGCTCATACACATAGCATGGATCAGGAGCTAGCATCTTCTTCATCACCCCACAAGGGGACTACATACCAAGGTCCTACAAACTGGAATTTTCCTGCGCCAATAACATTGCAGAATACAAGGATTTAAACATTGGTCTTAAAATAGTAGTGCAGTGGAACATTATAGCTCTTAGAGTATATAGAGACTCTCAATTAATAATAAATCAAGTGAATGATGAATATCTGACCAAGGATGACAAGCTCACTCCATACAAAAAAATGGTGGAGACTCTAAAAGAATCCAAGGTTCATTGAAATAACATTTGAGCAGATTCCTAGAACCAACAACAGAGCAGCATATGCCATGGCAACAATTGGATCCTTGACATCCCCCATAACATTCCAAAATATAAATTCCTGATAGAGCAGCTTCTCCTACCCGCATTTGAGGTACCAGAATTAGAATTCATGTGTGAAATCGTTGGTCCCGGTGATCTTTGGTACCATGACATTTATACATACCTTCGAACAGGAGTCATACTCGCCGACTTACCCTCAAACCTTAAATGAACCTTTGTAAAAAAGGCATCCATATTCATCATCCTAGAAGATGCCCTATATTGCAGGAGCATAGAAGGAACCTTACTGCACTACTTAAATGCTGAGGAGGCATTAACCGCTCTAATTGAAGTACATAATGGTATCTGTGGTTCACACTCGAGTGGAATGACCATAGCTAAGAAACTACTGAGGATGGAGTATTATTGGCCCACAATGGAAAGAGAGGCACATGACTATGACAGAAGGTGTCTACAATGTCAACAGCATGGGGACCTCATCCATGCTCCAGCTCAAGAGCTTCATCCCATTGTCACACCATGGCTATTTTTGTAGTGGGGGCTCAATCTCATTGGAAAAATTACCCCCACTTCATCTAACAGCCACAAATTCATCATAACCACCATAGAGTACTTTACTAAGTGGGTGGAAGCCATACCCATGACGTATATAACTGGGAAGTAGATTTCAAAGTTCATCCTGAACTATCTCATTTGTCGATATGGTGTTCCACAAGCCATTATCTTACTTAATGGAACACCATTCAAGAATCAAGAGGTCCGTGACTTATGCAAAAAATTCAAAATCCAACATCGCTTCTCCACCCCATATTATCCCCAAGGAAATGGCCAAGCAGAAGCTACAAACAAGACCATCCTAAATATCCTCAAGAAAATAGTCAATGACATAGGTCATGACAGGAATTTGTAGCTTAATCCCACCCTTTGGGCCTATTGAACTAGTATCTGAACACTCACCACTACCACCCCTTTCTCCCTGGTCTACGGATCAGAAGCAATACTCCCCATTGAGATTGAGCTCCCATCACTTAGGATATCACTGCAAAACTTCATCACAGATGAAGAGTACAGAGTATCAAGACTAAATGAGCTGGAACTACTGGATGAGTGATGTATAGATGTTTTGAATAATTTGCAAGTCTATTAGAATAGACTCAAACTGAGCTATAACAAGAAAATCAGAAGCAGGACTTTCCAAGTCGGAGAACTAGTATTAAAGGAGAATCAAAAGAATGTCCCAAACCTAAGCAGCAAAGGAAAATTTGAACCTAATTGGTTGGGACCATTCATTATCACAAAAAGTTACAATTCAGTGGCATATCATTTATCAACACCTGAAGGGGAACCTCTGCAAGAGCCCATGGATAGCTCTCATCTCAAAAAAATTTATGCCTAAATCTTTCAAAGTATAGAACCAAAAAATCCAAAAAATCAGAAAATGTCTTGAAAAAATGGTTACTTTGGAAAAAACCTAGCAAACAGGCATTATGATGAGAACAAAAAAATCAAAAAGAAAAAAATCCAAATTAAAAAATAAAAAAATAAGAAAAAGGATCATAAAATAGTAAAGAGAAAAAATCGTCCTCTAGTGAAAACCACTTCGATGGCACTTTGGACAAGTACCTTGGTGAAAACCTGGAAAATAGGTGCCTTGTGTAAATAAGCACTTTCCATCCACCAGGATCTTTATGGATTGTTCTACATCACTCATCCACCCACATCCGCATCATAGCTTGGTCCCATGTTCGTATCATGATCCCTCCTAGTAGTACTTAGCCCATCCTCAAGGTCAGCTTGTCCTGCCATTATCAGAGTAGTCTATCGCATCACGCTGGGGGAATGTTCTCATTGGATCAAATTTGTGTATATTCTTAAAGTATCAAAACATTAGAAAATGCAAAAACATCAAAACATCAAAAAATCCTAAAACATAAAAAAATCATCAAAATCCAAAAACAGGTCAAAAAGTCACTCAAAAAGCTAAAAAAAGAGTCGTCTTGTCAAACTATAGGTCTCTAAGCCTTGAACATAGGAAAGGTTGATCTTTGATCATCCCCCGAGACACTTAGGTCAATCCTTTAGGCGTCCATCATAATAAAATGACATCTCATCATGTATATCATCATCTGTAAATCAGTCAGCTCGTCAGTCGAACTACGTGGTCTCTGCGTGTATAACGTAGGCAAGGCTAATTTGTTGATCAACCCCCGAGGCCCCTAGGATAGGTCTTTAGGTTAGTATCTTGGTCAAAATCTCATAAAACCCCAAAACATCAAAAAATTGAAAATCAAAACATTTGAAAAATCTTGAAAATACCAAAAACAACCTCAAAGCATCTCAAAAAGATAAAAAACATCCAAATATTTGAAAAAATCCATCTCTCTGACCTCGCTTGCACCCGCAATAACAACATCCATAATAAACTGGTCGTCATCCTCACCCTTTGGTGAAACAGTTAGAAACAAGTCTAGCAGGTTAAAATTAAAACTCAAAACGTCAAGTCTTAGGTCTAAGTCAGTACGTAAACAAGTTGGTCAATTCTTCGTGTCGATAACTCATCATCCAATTGGCCCCATATCAATAATTTGAAAGAACGCTTTGGATAAACGAAATGACGTGCCACCATCCACTAACATGTCCTAGGATAAATCCTTCCTACAATGGGCATTATCTTTTGGGCAATAGTTTTGGTTCTTATCCTTAAAAACACATTCCCTTTCGGTTAGCGGTATTGAAGAACATTAGCTTGTTTGTTTACTTTGTATTTATCCTTTTCACTTATCTTATTGCGCTCATTCCAAGGACCTCTCAATGATGTCCCCAATGAAGGGATTTAGAGAAATAGGAATGGGGCAATGATCATTATCTTTTGTCTATTATGCTTGTTAGACATTCTTGTAATATAACCTTGGTGAATACTTGCTTTGTTAGGTATGTATGGAGGAGGTTTTGGGCAACTTGTTGACTATTACATTGATAGGTTATACCTTTCCATGTTTTGGTTTGAGGTGTTTGAAACTTCTAAAGTGCATCCTAGCAAGGTTTTCATATGTCAGGTGTGAACAAGGATACTCCTATCTATTTGTCAAGTCAAATTCCATCACACTAGGTACAACGCCATCCTAGTTTTCTATACCTTGATGCATCGTACCACGTGTGTTATCAAACATAAGAAAATTGTCCCTTTGAAAATCCCAACTCCTCGGCAAGTAATCATCATCATTTGCATAATCATCATTCTATGTCATGTTGAAATGACTTCTTCTCTCTCATCCCTTCTTGCTTATCACGCTAACAAGGTACTATGACAGTTGACATCATCATCATCCTCATTGTCATCGATCCTACATCCACAAATCATTAGCATATTGCATCAATGTATCATATAGGAAACATATGCATTGCATTTTCATCATCATATAAACATGGCATTATAAGCATTTTCCATAAAATTAGCATATCCCTTTCTCATTACATTGCATCCATTTTTTGCACCACATTGCATTTATCACATAAATCATTGCATAACATTCATTTGCATAAACATTTGCATAAACATTACCACCTATGACATAAATCATAAATAATAAATACATAAGCATTATAGATAATCCATTGCATGCATACTTGCATAACATCATAAATTCATCTCACACATTACGTTCATTTTGCATAAAACATCGTCATGTTAGTGCATATAGTGCATCACATTAAATGCATCACATACATTACATTTATCATTTAATATGTTTAGGATAATAACATTTTTTATTCTTAGCATCTTAGAAAACCATCTCATTTTGCATTATATCATATAAAACATGATCATTGTATCTACATTGCATTATATCGTTCATTAATCATCCATATCATCTCATAAATAGCATCGCGATCATTTTTACATTTCATTGCATCAATCATTACACATCATTATAAGCATAAATTGGAACATACAAGAATCCATCATATACAAAATGTACAACCATCCATAAATATTTTATAAGCATGATTCACATCATTTCGCATATACACCATAGATCATTTTTCATATCATTTTGCATATTGCATATTACATATCATATCATTTTGCATCATTACACATCACATAAATACATCTACATATCATAAGTCGACATAATATAGATTTTTTAGTCATAGTCATAATGCATACATCATCGAAAATAAATACATCCATAAATACATCATATAGCGTCATAAACATCATTGCACAACATATGGAAATAGAATCATCCATACATGCATAAATAAATGATACACATGACATCATATCGAAATCATCATCGACTCATATATATCATCAATAATAAAATTGTCATGGTAGAAAATAATTGGATCACTGTACATGTATGTCAATTAGTACAAAAAGGCTCATCGGGCTATCAAAAAGGAGCCTATAAGGCACGAAAGGTATCATCTCAATCAAGGTCTACCCCCCTATATGCTTCCCTCGCCCCTGTCACCATGACCCTCTACTAGTCTATGGCTAGTCTGTTGTGAGTACTCTGGGACATGTGTTGCTCTGGGTACAGCCTCGTGATAATGCATCTGATAGTACTCGGCCTCTTGGATGACATCCCTGTAGGATCAAATAGACATTGTACTCTGAGAGGAGGAGGTTGCCATGCTCTCTAACTGTTTTCTTCAGCCTAGCTCTGTGGCTACCTGTAACTCTGTAGCTTGTCTCTACTATATGGCTTGATCCCTCTCAGTCCTAGCTTGATCCCTCTCGACTGTCACGGTCTGGACCTGAGCCTACAACTGCGCAATCAATGCATCTCAGGGATCCAGCTGCCCTACTAGCTGCATTGCTAGTTGTGCTCGTGGCTGTACCTGAGGTTGATCCTCAGCCCATGGTGGTACACCTAGCAAAACCTACTCCTGATTTGACATCGATACATTTGCTTGACCTGGCTGAACTGGAGGGCCCAACTGGCTGCTCCTACTGTACACCATCCCTCCATCCTCATCCTCCCCCTCTACATCTCACTCTCTGCCAATCGAGGACTGCTCCTAGAATCGTCTAACATAGGGGAGGCCAGAACCAATCCTTGTATGCTAGTGTCACACCTAGATCTGAAAGCCCTAATTGTAGGCCCATGGCCGAGCCACTAGTTGTCTGAAACTATCAACAACCTTCGAGGCAGGAATGTCTCACCCCATGAAACCTATGACATGGTGCAAGCAAAGACGGCCACATAATCATCGTCGGGTCAATCTTGGGGCTCACCGAACTGACGCTGCATGCGCCTAGGAGGATATTTCTCTATCATTGTGTGCTCTTGCCCCTGCATGAAGCGGTCCTAACGGGTGTAGAACATCTGATCTGCATCGTCGGCCCATCCAGGCTGACTAAGATATGGTCACCATGTGAACACTTGCATCTCATCTAGGACCCTCCTCCAATAAGGAATCTCATGCTCACCTGTGTGTGTAAAGGACACACCACCTCTATAGTGCCATACGAAGAGATCATTTGGCATCATCAGAACCATAACAATCTATGACCGAAGGACAACAATGTGCTCCCATGCCCATACATGGATAAGTGTCACACCTACTCTGAGTGCTCTACCATTGAGGTAGACGTACTCATGGAGATCTTTGTACAAAGAGGAAAGAAGAACCAGCCCCCAAGTGAAACAAACTAGTCTTTTGTGAACCATGTGCTCCCAGTAGAGTCCCCAACCAGGACTGAAGTATCAGCCTTGTCGGTATGGGGCAATGAGACCCAAAATAACTGCCGCAACAACCAAGCAGAAGGGAGGTGCCAGGGCCCTGTGTCACTCAAGCATAATCTGCCCCTCACAACTAATGATGTCCTTTGTGGGGAGGACTCTGTGGTAGGCATTACACCCCTCATCCATATCGAAAATGACTCACTGACCATGAATCAACAATCGTAGCATGCACAAAACATCCTCCAAGGTGACGATGGCCTCACTGGTGGGAAGGTGGAATGAAGAGGTCTCGCTGTGCCATCTCTCGACAAGTGTTGATATCATCCTGAGGTGTGTGTGAATGGGTGATGTGTAGGAAATGTACCATATCCCCATGTCCCATAGTCGATCCTAATCCCTATCACTCAGGTCCCGCAAATAACCGAACAGATCCTGCAACCTGTGCTCTCGGGAGTAGAGCTCCCTTGCTGCATCTAGCATCAAAAGGGTCATCATGTTAAAAAATTTGAAATTTTTTTCACTGAGCATCTAAGAAACCTCTCCAACATTGCAATCCATGAAGGTGTCGCAGTTTGATTTTTAATCAAACTCCGACACTAGGGCACAAAATGTTGAAAGTGCACCATCGCAGTGCACTTTCCTTCCCAACGGCATAGTTTGCAAAAATAAAGGACCGCCGCATTGCAATTTGGAAATCGCCTCGCCAACCACGACCTCAGTGTCGGAGTTTAGAGTTTATTTTGAAACTCCAAACTCCACCGCCGTGGTGCTATTTGACACCGAGCGACGTAGTTTGATTTCTGAGCGACGCTATATAGCACCGCTGCAGAATGACTAACTTTAAATGCATTAAATGAACATTAAAAGAAAAAAATAAAGCTCAAGGAAGGTTCACTTACTGGTGCCCCAATCCTAGGTGGCCGCTGGAACATCCAAACTCAGTCAAAAATATGTATTGGAAGTTGTCATTCTGCCATATCATCAGTAGTGCTAGATGGTTGTGTGTGAAAATAAATTGAAAGTGACCCCTCGAAGCCTTTTTAAGCTCAAAAATTAAGGTTTTTTCACCCTAATTGGCTATCCTGCTAGGGTTTTGGACCCTTGAACTTGTTTTGTCCAGTTGAGGCTTGTTTTACATCATTTTATTGGGTTTAGACATGTTTTTGGCCTCCTGGAGCCTTTTCAGAACTGTTGGGCACCTTGTCCTCTTTTTTCGCGAGATCACCCAAAAATTGAAATTTTTGTCCAATCTCTCGAGGGGGAAATATATTGGCATGTTTTCTCTCGCTGATCAGCAGTGGGGCAAGATTTTTTTGAATAACAATTTTTTTTACTTTGATCAAGATCATTATTTCTTTGAACCAACGCAACAAGTGCATTGCTTCAAAGAGGGGCAAAATGTAGACACGTAAAATGTACCGATTGACATTATGCATCTGATCCCGACTACTAATACCATTTCATCCTAAATTATCCTTTGGTCTAACCATTTAATCAAATCCCCCTATCTGATTAAATTCATCAATATTCCTCTCTTAATTAAATAAATCGGTTATCTAATTAAGTCTTTTTTTTTTAATTAAATCAATCAATCTGATCTAATTATCCCCATTTAATTAAATAATCAATTTTCTTTAATTAAATCTCTAAAGTCTTCCTATTAAATTAAAACCTTATTTGGTTTAATCTAACATCATCCCTGTTAATTAAATAAATCATAAATCTTTATTTAATTAATCTCTTATCATATTCTTCTCCTATTTGATTTAAATAAATCCACAAATTTAAGTCAAATAAGTCACATCATTTAATCTCCTTCATTAAATTAATTAACCTTGATTAATTTAATCTCTTTTCATGTCCGACCCTCCAACATTTACCACTTTTCTAGGTTTGAATTCAAAAATCCAAGTTGACATGTACATCCAACAAGGAATTTACTCCATCTTACATGTCCTTTTCCTTGAGACAAGTGGCATTTAAGGCTTTCTTTCTTCCCTCTTGCAAGTCATTACAACAAAATTCAAAATTTAAAAAAAATATTTATTGGCACTATTGATGCCAAAATTGGACGAGGTAATAGTGTCTTATGGGAAACTCAGTTTATGGAGGACCTTTTGCACTAAACTGAGTGACCTCCATGTTTTCAGAGAAGTCAACTTCTTCTATAATGGGGGTTTGAAAGGGAAAAGGAAACAGATATAATAAAATAAAGTCTAACCTATGGCGATGCGCCAAGACTTAATGATAGGCACGATAAATCATAGATCTAAGGGCTTGAATGGTGTTGTAGTGGTCTAGAACATTAGAAACTTAAGATTATAGCATAGACAATCCATTCATTGACATAAAATAATATTGCACACATTCCTACTACGAAGAAAAGTCATTAGACATGGTTTAGGTCAGCAAACTTGCATTCAACATATATAGAAGTTCTTAAATGAAATATTCAGACAATAAAAAACACAGTTTATAGTTTGATCAAATAGCATAAAAAATAGAAAGGCCGAACAATTGGCACAATCTGAGAGTTTTTGCAATAACATAAAACAACAATAAAGGTCAGGCATCTTTTAGTAAACCCAACATTTTCCTTCAAATTTTGGACCTTTTTCTCTCAATAGAGAAAAGTATATATAGCAGGGAAAAACCCCCACTGCTTTGGAGAGAAGCAATAGAAAATATTTTGCAATCCCTTGGCAATGATGCAGGAATCAGAATATTCCCAAGCCTGTTACAATAGAATTGATCTAGAACAAAGCATCTAGTCATTCTAGGCACAGGTGTGTCTTCTGCAAATGATGGCGGTGGTCCCGGCAAGGCCTAATCAGACAAGTGTCACCCTCATGTGCAAATGATTATGACACGCAATGGCCCATAGCATCATTCGGTTCATCTAGTCTATCGCCTAAATATGAGATCCACTGGCTAGGCCCGTGGCAGTGTTTCGCTGTCTGTATGAACCTTTACCTTTCACCACTGAGGACTAGCATTAATGCTACATGTGTCAAATTGGTAGAGCACTTCACAAAGAATGGAGGGAACAACTACTAGCCAAGCACAAAAGAGACACATGGCATCGTTTCACTACTCGTGGTTGCTATTTCATCTCTATGCAGAAAGATTTACAAATAGCGAACACGTAGCAAGTGTACATCGTAGATAGCAACTGTGGGGCCCGCCAAAAAACTTCTAGGAATGAGGGCTTCGTGGCAACTTTTTGGGGCCTAATGAGGTAGCAAGAAAACATGACGAAAATTATCCCACAGCCGCAACACGTGGAAACATAGCGAAGTTTCTTGGAATACGAAGGAATGCAGAGACTCGAGGTTGCGAGGAGTAGACATGTGGCGTGGCAGAGCATAACCTAGATAAAAGGCTGAGCTGATTTTGTGATGCACAGGATGACACATAGAGGAAAAAATACACCCAAAGGGAGCTAGTTAAATATTTATTAACAACTTTTGGTGACTATAAGGGGCGTTTCAACTAAGAAACGGAGAACCCAAAAAATATCTGGTTTATTGGCCAGAGAGTCATTTCATTTGGAAATGGAGTCAGAGATTGGAAAGATCTGCCTACAGAGGTGACCATTCATCTTCAAATGGTTTCACCATGTTTGGTAAATTCTCCTACGCCCCACTTAGATCAATAGTTTCCTTGTGAGACAGCGCATTGGGTAAACCGACCCCTACTTCATAATGAAATAGTAGTTGTGCAAGCGGAAGAATCACTCCCTCAATGTCAATCATTTTAGGAGGATGACTGAAATCCCCTAAAGGCTCTGGATCATTTTCCTTCTCTTCTATCTTTTCCGCAATTTTCTTGGCCATGGCAATAGAGCCATCTTCAAGGAACGGGGACATAAAACTTATCATGCTTAACTCAAAGAAACTTCCTATATGATGTCTAGTGTTTTGCTTAGAATAGCCGTGGTTGCTTTAGTGCGCTAGAAGATAGAGTGGCAATGGATGAACTTATTTGTCATTTGAGCAGCGGCATCCCGATCTTCAATACCTGCTCTGGAAAGGTTTTCATTAGAGATTGAGTATAGCTCGGTGAGCAAATATTTTTCTTCAGGAACCTTCTCCAAGATGAACCGTGGGAACTGTTCAATTGTATCATGGGCCTCTTGGCTCAGCTTTGATGCCTTGGTGATGAATCATAGGGTAGGTTGTAGTATTAGGAAAAAAGCTTTAATTTTTTCCTAGTGAGAGATGTACAACTGCCTAACCAACAGAATGATGTTTGGTTGTGTAGGTGGAGATAAGAGAGAGTTTTTAAGAGAAGCAATCTCCTTGTCTCTTGAAATAATGGCCTCAGTTAATTCTACCCTTTTCTTTTTCTTGGATGCTAGCTATTCCGAAGAGCTATTCATTTCTTTATTCCAATTCTCCTTGACTCGGGAGTGATTTGCTAAGTGCTCGTTTAGAGAAGACTTTGTCTCTTGGAGTTCTTACTCTATTTGAGCTTTTAGGCCCTTAAATTCAACCTCTTTTTCTTGTATTTTCTACTCATATTGGGCTTGTTGGTGCTCCATTACTTGATTACACTCAAGGAAAAGTCACTCTAGCTCTTCATTCTTCAGTCACAGATTTTGTTTCGTCTCCTGATTCTTAGACTGTAGCTCTTTTATCATGGCAAGGTCAGCAACCTGAGTCTTCACAAGTTCACCCTGAAGTCTATTCCTCTTGTTCTCCACTGCTAGCACCCTTTCCGTCATACGGGGAACATCTGCCTCCAGGGATTTCTTTTTTTTCTTTGAAAAACTAACCCTTTCTTTTATTGCTTTAAGCTACTCATCCTTCTTCTTTAGCTGGTGTTCAGTTTTAAGGAAGTCAAAAGTGACTACCCATTGTGTTTCCTCCATGATTTCAACCTTATCCTGCAATCGGGCCACCTTCGTGTCAAGCCCTACTGCATATATCCCATAATCTTCCAGGTGCATTTCCCCCTGAGGCTTGCTTACCCTCGGGTACATGGTTGCAAACTTCAATTCCTGCCAAGCCTTATCATAAAGAGTCTATATTTTTGGCTCAATTGTCATCTTTTTCCCTGTGATTTCACATTCTATTTGTGCGTGCCTCCTTTCTGTAATCAATCTGTGTTATAAATTCAGCTAGCGACGAAACTAGTCCACCTGTGAATGGAGGACCATAAGGCAAGGCATAGGGATAGGTAGCCCTCATAGGCACAGGAATTTGTGTCTTATGGAGAGACAGTTTGCGGGGAGAAGTGTGACACATTCCAAAGTTTGGTTTGAGTCCCAACAGAAGGGCTAGTCACTTGTAATGATTGAATTGGTGAATCAGTTATGGGACTCATAGGTTGGGATGGGGGAGGAGTTGTCAATGTGGTGTCAACTAATTGTGATGGAGTAGGATCTGTAGTAATAGTGAAAAAAGAAGGGGCACTTATAGGGAGTATGTTTTTAGAAAATGAGGAAAGGATAGTCTGAGCGGCAACAATAGGTGTTGGGGTCCGCGGAGGAGTAAGGACGAGTGGAGCGGTCTACAAAAATTATGTGAAACCTCCTAAATATGTTGGTGTAAAAGTGGAAGGCATAGAGCCAGTACTCATGTCAGGGATAGTGGAGGTAGGGGAAAATACCAGGGAATATGAAGCAAGGGAAAAATGAGCGAATATTACCTGTTGACTGGTCGATGGTGGCTCTAGAATTGTCAGTGACTCCTCCTCAGCCTCAGGCTCCTGGCTAGCTACAAGCACTTTTCTTCCAATCAGTTCTTGTGAACCCTCTCCAGGAATGCTCTCTATGCGCTGTCGCTTTGCAGGTGGAGTGTTCTGAGCTTTGACAACTATTGTTGTTTAATGCAGTGATAATATGGCTGGATTAGCAAATCAAGTGAGTGTACGCAAGGCCCTTGATATATTAAAGCACGCATTCATGGCCACATAGGCAGGTTGTCGGGGACTTTCTCCTTTGGCACAGAGGAGGCAGACATTGCCGCTTCCTCTTCCTACTCTTCGAAATCGCCTTTTGGGTCTCCGCTCTTATTAATACTAGAGCTCGGGCTGGGGTGGCCCTCATTCCACCATTTTTCAAATTCTTTATCATCCTTGAAACTGTCGTAAGGGGCATCCAATTGCCCTATCTCCTAGCGATACTTTCAGAAAGCTTCTATTTTTTTAGCAGCCCACTCTTCATCCTTCTTCAACTTATTATACATGGCGTGCCCCATGAGGACATTATCTTGGGCCACCAACACAATAAATTAGAACTTGTACCATGGACCTCTAGTATCTTGCATAGGAATATGTGCCAATTCAACAAAATTTTCATCCTTGTCTACCTGCGGGTTACGCTGCTTCTCCTAGTAAGGTCAAGGAACATGTGTAACTCTCATATGAAGCTCCAGAAAGTCATTGAAAGGGTTGTATTCCCACTTATCATTCACCAACACCAACCCTAAATAAGCCATTTTATCCTCTAATAACTGGTCTGATTGTTTCTTTATCAGAGTTACAGACTTGAAATTCTTCAGACAAGAGACTAATCCCTTTTTTTTAACACTTTTGTTGCTGCAGAAAGTAAAATCAATGATACACACTTGCTGATACATTTCTAGTGCAAGCACCCTATCTGTGACACAGACTGGGAGTAGGAAAGGTCGACCAGTGAAACCCCGCATCCAGAGAATTGTGAAATCTATTCCTAAGAACCAGTCACAAGCAGGAGTGAAACTCTGCATATATCGGTTTGCTCCTTGTCGAGTTGAATTATGTCACCTTTTCTAATTAAATCGTGCAAGACCAGGGTTATAAAATAGTCCAAAAATACATAATAATCATATGATGCAGAAAAAAAAGGTGTCCACATGGACATTAGCTTCCTCTTACTCCTTTCATCAAAAATTGATAATGGAAAATACCGGGCAAAGAAATCAGGGTTCTGATGCAGAAACATGTGAACTAGGAAGAAAGAAACCTAAACTTTGCCTCCGCTGGGTAATTCTTAATTTATTGTATCATTTCTTCTACCATGAACTCAACAAAATCATACTAGAAGGTATGATGTTGCTTGTGGAATTGGAATGCCGGTCACAGTTGAAAAGTTTCCACCATCTCATCAGAGTCTCGACCGCACAAAAAAGCTAGCATGGACATGGCATCCTGCAAATCTTCGTGTAATACTCCACACAACAACGGAATACTTGGCAGTTTAGTAGTTTACCAGTCTCCTCCAATAAGAATTTTGAGTTCTTTTTCATCTCCCTCCATGTTTTCTCTCCTTTGTTAGGGTAAAATGACTCGATGTTCTCTCTTCTTTTGCTTGGGTTCGGGATGCATGGCATATGCCAGATGGCCTATGGGCTAATGTGAACCCTTAAGTTTCAGCATTCGATGTAGTGGGTATCAAGGTTATAAAGCTGGATGGCAACGTCAACTATCTCCAAATAGTGGTGCACCAACGAGACCATGTATTGTGGAAGACCATTGTACCAAATTTTTGTTGTTGTAGGTTTATCCGCCTTTGGTGTCATCAACCTTGCATAGGATGCTTCTCTTAAGGACTTAGGGTTTTTTGTGAGCCATGGATCATAGATATTATCCCATTTCTCCTCAACCCTTTTCCTATTTCTGCAATCCTTAGGCCTTTTCAGCTTTGTTGTATAGGCCCTCTTTGGCCTGCTGGGTATACCAAGCATAGCATATGCCAAATTCTTATTGACATTTACGCCCTCTAACGACCATATGGCTGTAAACAGCTCCTAGCTAATTTCCTCTTGCATTTGTTGAGATGAACCCTTCGACATTTTCTCTTTTTATGAAGACCTTTGTAAGTTTTGGACTCTGCAATTTTCCTCGGCTCTAGATACACTAAAAAAAATAACTCTGCACCTTTAGCTTTGTCGTTTGTGAAAAGAATTTGAATTATTAAGCCTTTTCATGCAATATTTAACTACTTTCCTCAAGGTGGTAGACGAAAACATGCCTTTTGTATTTAATTCAGCATGTACCATTAATTTTGCAATTCGTGCAAAATAAATTACTTGCCATTTTGAGGTGGCAGAAGCTTATTATTGCATTTGGCAATAGTGTGATACATTGTGATTCCCTTGAAACTTGAGCCAAAAATTTTCTTTCTAACCTTACGTTGGTATGCACTAGTGATTAATATCCTAGCCAGAATGATTACTCCAAAGAAAATGATCACGGCCTGAAAAGATATGAATATTGCCTTGGGCTTTGGGAAACGACTGTGCGATGACACAATAGCCTACGGTCATGCGGCTTATAGTCGATGAGCGCTACCTTTTTAAAGCTAGTTAATTAACTCCTATTAATCTAGCACGCATTGAGCCATACCTCTGCAGATGCAACTGGCCTGGAAATGTGAGAAAACTCAGGCACACCTTTGAAGTTGGCATCTAGTTATCATCACGTTTTCTCAAACGGATTAGCATGTGTCTTGTCATTTTTTCTATAAATAAGACAATAAGTAGTGAGGAAATCATACTTAGCATTTCAACAGTGATAGGTTGTTAGTAGAGTTTTAAGCAAGTTTTCTCATAGGTTGGGTGATAGGTAAATTTTAGTATTGGCTAAAAAGTATAGGCATAGTGTCAGAATCATGGATACTCCTATTTGTCTAACCTCGTATAAATCGCAGACAGTGTTTTTAGGGGAGATTTCTACTAGGCGGCTGAAAAGAATGACCAAGAATAAGCATTCTTTAGTCTTGGTAGCCATAAAGTGGGTTTTGGGTAAAGATTGTGTAGAATATGAGGACAAGTATCATGTGAACACTGATATATGTTCTCACTTCGTAGCTTCTATGTTAGACATTAACGTCCCCAGGCCTCTCATCCTGAAGCTGGTCAAAGAAATGTTTCCCAAAAAGTACTTGAATGGCCTTGGTGAAGTTGTTGCTCACGTTGCATAAATAGGTCTGTCGTCAGCCAGCGACCTCCGTCACTTTATCGAGGAAGAAGTTGTAGTCGTTTGGCTGTCGTTTCTTAGCAAATTTTTCCTTCAGACATGCGACAAGCATTAGCAGAGGGTTACCCAGTTCTTGCACTTCCTGTTCCGCAGTTACAACGTGATACTGTTCTACAACATAGATTGGTATACTGACTTCAGGAACCTAGTGTTTCCACCACCAATGGTAGTTGTGCCGAACGATGTTGCTTCTGCTGCTGAAGAACCTACTAACGAGGAAGAGTTAGACGCTGCCATTGATGCGTCAATTGTTGCCTCTTGTGCCCATGGATGAAAAAACCCTCTCTGCTCCCTAAAAAAAATGCCTCCCTGTTTTCTCTTTTTATGATGTTGCCTAGAGCACCTGTCCAATAGTTTTATATATAAGCCCAAAAAAAGGCTATCATTTTGCATATGTAAAAGAATAGCTCGAATACTCGCATATTTTTTTATATTATGGCTTCCCCAACCATTTTGAAATGTAAAAAGCCAAAGAATATATATAAATAGATATATATCTTTATGAAGAAAATCCATGCTCTTTCTTTCATTCTGTATTTCAGTTTAATGGGATTTTTATAGCATATGTGTTATTTCTTTGCACATGGGTATGCTTTATGTAAAGCAATCTTGCTATTCCACCCTCCATAATAATGAGTTAATTCCGAAGAGACACAAACTAATTTTGAAATAGACCGGCCAAAGAAAGGGAAATAAAATAAAGCACTATTCACATATGTACAAAAATAGAACTCAGCACCTAATGGAACAGCTTAAGATGGATCCCATTAACCAGGATTCCTAAGGGTTCCTATTCCATATTTTCTAGTTTGAAAGTGTCATTCTCCTTGCACCGAATGATTTTAAAGGGGCCCTCCCATAGGCTATCAAATTTTCCATGCTGACCTGGCTTAGCAACCCTTTTATCATACTTTAGTACTAAGTCTCTGCACTTTAAGCCTTGGTCGGAAGCCTTCTTGTCAAACCATTGATGGACCACTTGTTGACGGTTTGCCATGGCTATTAGGGAATTCTCCCTTTTTTCCTGTACTTCTAACAGTTTGGCAAGCCAAACTTCCATTGCACTATTTTGTTCTATCTCGAGGGATTTCAATAATTGGAGTGTCAGAATCTCCATAGATATAGGTAAAAACACTTCTTTCCTGTATACTAACTCATAAGGAAAAGTCTTAAGGACTTGCTTAGGAGTTATCCAATTTTCCTAGAGCGTTGCTTGAAGGTTTTTAGGCCATTCCCTCTGGTGTTCTAAACCAATCCTTTTAAGGAGCTAGACTAGGCTCTTGTTTGTTGAATCCGCTAGGTTGTTTCCCTATGGGTAATAATTTGATGATGTCTTGAGGAATATGCCATTAGTTAATGCGAAGTGATATACCTTTGTTCCTAGGAAAACTCTGGCATTATAAAAAATGATAGTCTTCGGAGGACCAAACCTTGTCACCAGCTCTTCGAGGAAATCTACAATCTTTGTTTCTGTTGCGCTTTTTAGAGGAATGGCCTCCGTCCATTTGGTGAAGTAATTTGTGGCAGTCAAAATCCACTTATGTCCGACACTAGAGCTAGGTTAATCATCTCGATGAAGTACAGGCCCCATTACACAAATGGTTCATCTACCACTATGGGTTTGAGAGACATTGCAAAATTCTTCCTTCTATCAGTAAAGAACTGACTTTTTTGCAAAATTTTACCAGAGTCAGTCATTAAACAGTGTAAGCCAGTAGTAACCATCACGCATGATTTTAATGGCAGTGGTCTTAGTAGAGTAGTGTCCGCATGCAACGCTATTGTGGAACACATCGAGGATCGTCTTTGCTTGCTCTGAAGTAACAATCATAGGAGAAGACCATTCGAATTCCTTTTGAAAATGACTCCTACTAGTGTATATCTACAATTTTGTAGCCGGTAATATCTCCTTTTTTGGGGTGAGAG
This sequence comes from Sequoia sempervirens, assembly GCA_007258455.2. NCBI lineage: Eukaryota > Viridiplantae > Streptophyta > Pinopsida > Cupressales > Cupressaceae > Sequoia > Sequoia sempervirens. The sequence continues at coordinate 39,522 of VDFB02117609.1, forward strand.
ACCTAGCAGATACTTTCCTATTTGCATAAACCTCATCCTATTAGTCAGCCAACAACCCTCCAATTCTGGTTCATTTATCAAGACGAGCTCTAGTTGCTCCTCTGTGGTAGGTATCTCCTTGTTCTGTGCCATGTATTCACACAATCCTCTTCCTCTAATAGTTTTAGTAGGTTTGACCTCAATGTCATATTCCAGGATCTTGGTGATCCAATTAGCTCTTTTTTCTCTGATCTCCCCTTCCATGATATATTCGTGCACACTAGAATGTGTGACATACACAAGCACCTTGTTACAAGAAATTAGATGGCAAAATTTTTTAAGTCCCTTCACTATTGCAAAGGCCTTCCTTTCGACAAAATTATAATTTGCCTCATATTCCTTTAGGGTCCGGGAGTAGAATGATACTGGATGTTCCCCCTTTCCTTCATCATCCTTTTGGGTTAGGACAATAGTGATACTGGACTTGCTACTGAATGCATACATTATAAAATCCTTAGATAAATATGGATTAACCAGTACTGAGGCTGTGGAAATAGCTTTCTTAACCTTTTCAAAGGAACCCCGAGCTTCAGTTGTCCATTTGAATGCCTGATCCTTTTTAAGCATTAGGGTGATCGGCTTAATTATTCTCGCAAAGTTAGAAACAAACTTGCTAACAAAATTTACTTTGCCCAGGAAAGACTGAACACCTTTCTTATTCACCGAAAGAGGGAGTTCCTTGATAGCTTTTACTCATTCGGGGTTGATTGAAATTCCTTCTTTAGACACCACGTGTCCTAATAGCTTGCCTTGCGGTACTCTGAATGCGCATTTCTTCATATTTAGGGAAACCCCGAACTCTTGGAACTTTTGAAAAACTATTTCTAAGTGATCAAAATGATCATCCTTAGATTTAGAAAATATAGTAAGATCATCCAAATAAATTAGAATAAACTTATTGATTAGTTCTGTGAATGCGATGTCTATCGCCCGCTGGAATGTTTCCCATGCATTAGATAAACCAAAGGGAATTTTAGCATATGAAAATGTTTCCCACTTTGTGGTGAGCATAGTCTTGTGCTGATCTTCCTCCTTAACTCAGATCTGATTGTAGCCGGAGAAACCATCCAGCAAAAAAATATTTTTGATCCTGCAACCGTTTGTAGGATCGACTCCATTGAAGGCAGTGGATAATGGTCTTTTAGGGATGCTCTGTTTAGGTATCAGAAGTCCACAAACAAATAGATATCTCCATTCTTCTTTCGAACTGGGACCAGATTGGATACCCAAGTACTATGCTTAATTGGGAAGACAATGTGCGACTCAATGATCTTAGTTAGCTCTTGCGCCATTAGTGCTTTAATTTTAGGGTTGACTGACCTCTATTTTTGTTGGATTGGTTTTGCACCTTCTGTTAGCTATATAGTATGCTAAATGATATCAGGATCATACCCCTCCATATCATCATAGGACGAGGCCACTACTCCATAATTTTCGCAAAAACTAATTAGTCTTTCTTTATCATGGTGTGGGACATTTTTCCTGACTCGAAGATTCTTGCCATATGCGAACCAAAGGCTCACATAATCACTTGTGTCTGCTACGAACTTTCGTTTATCATTTCTTGCATCATCACAATCAATTTTTTTTTTAGAGTAACCAATCCTTTCAGAAGCTTGTTAGATTTGAGCTACATAATTTGTCCTTCATAAGCTTTGACAATCTTTGGTTGACGCTGATCAAAAAATTCCCCTGAATGTTGGATGAACGAGGTGATGTGTTCATCACTTTCAAAAAATTTCCAACTCTGATCATTGTCAGGAATCACCGGTCAGACTAGTACTTGTACTGAATGTTTGTTATGTATAAGGTCAGAGGTAGGATCAAACTAGGCATTGATCACGGCCATGCGATCTGCATCGCTATTTTGTCCTCGAGGAATAGTTTGGATGTTGAAGGCTTCAAAACCCTCAACCAGGTCCCAGACTTGGTGCTGATAGGATCTCATGCGGAAATTCCTTGAACTTGGTTGACCACTAGTTCTGAATCTCTGAACACCATTAATTTTTTTATGCCCATTAGTTCTGTAAGGCTTAAACCTTGAACTAATCCTTCATATTCAGCCTCATTGTTTGAGCAGGCAAAATGGAAATGGAAAGACCTTAACAATTTTTATTTTGTGGGGATATTAGATATATCCCCTCTCTAACATCCACTTTGCTTCTTACCCCATCAAAGAATAGTGTCCATAGCTCGCTTGCTTGGCTACCTTCAGACTCTTTGGCAACCTTTGGAAGCACTAGGTCTTCATCATAAATTACATAGGTGCCCAATCCTGTAGCATGATAATTTATGAAAGTATCATTGTCCATTTTTACACTCAATAGAGCATCTTCTTTGTCATTCTGGTCTCTGCTCACCTTTTCTTCCTCCAGTAATTCAATGCAATACATTTCTTGCTTGGTGATAGAGGGATGCACAACTTCAAAATTGATCAAGGCTTCATCTGCTACATGTTCAGAATGCAAAGACTTTGATTGTATCTTCATTTTTGCGCCATGCTTAGTTCTGAGTATCAGATGTGACCAATCCAAGGACAGGTATCCGCCCACCTTTGAAGTAAATTTTTGGGATAGACATAGACCAAACATAGGAGGAACATCTATGATCACAGTGTCTTGCGACACTGTGATACTAGGAAAAACAAATAGAGTTAAAGGAAGCACTTTGATGACACCTATGGTTTCACCTTTGTTCCCATCAAGCTGTGCATTACCCCTCTTTTCATAGGTTCATAGTTGAGTCCTAAACCTTCGGCTATCTATTTAGGCATAACTGTGGTACTAGCGCCAGAATCAATCATAGCATTGTGCAATAACTTCTTTCCTATAATGAGAGTCAGGAAGAAGGGCTGGGGTTTTAACTTCTCTCTAACCTCAATAGGGGATTCCTTTGTATTTTTTGTGAGAACTTTAGCCAGCGGTATTTGGTTGACAACCTCTATACTGGAAAAATGATTTGTTGGTGTTCGATTGACCACTTCTTGAAGCGCCTTCTGTAATAGCATCTTTTGCTCTGGGATATTTAGAATGTCCCATAGAGACACATTAGCAGATGATTTTTTTAATTGTTCTACCACATTAAAAGGTGACAAGCTCAGAGGTTTCTACTCCTTGGTTCTTGCTATAATAATTTCCTTTCATGGTTGAGATGGTGATGGGACAGTTGAAGTGCCAGGAGTCTAATCGAAAACACTTTTGAGTTGTAGGTTGACTGGATGTGAAACAACTGAATCACCAGTGAATCTCCTCTTTGAGTGCATGTTATAATCAGATTGCACTTGTGGTGTTTTGGATATGAACGCATCATTAGCAAACACCATTTCTTCTTCCTCCATCCAGGAGAAAAGTGTGTGATAAGGAGCAATATCAGATTCTTATTCTAAAAAAATTCCTTGTATTTGCACGGTAAGAAATGCACTCTCCATTTGTGATGAGGCATATATATAACCTCCATGTTCTATTGCAACGCATTGGCTACATTGCTCTACCACCTTTTGTTGTAAGTTCCCACGTGGACAGTTCTAAAGCATATACGCATTGCTGCAAGGGAAGCACCATTGATTGATGTCATCAATAAGGTTGTTATGCCCTACAGTTAATTCCCTACTTGAGCTTGGCGATGTGCTCATCAGCAGATTCGACACCAGCACCATTTGGTTTGCAATCAGAGCTAGTGGATTAGTGCGAGGTGCGCCCTTGTACTGATTCTGTTGATATGAGGACTGCCCGCCTTAATAGTTTTGATATGCAGGCTTCAAAGGTGTTGATTGGTTCCGTTTAAGAGTGGTTATATCATTCGCCATGGTTCACAACATCTCTTTGAGGTCGCTCATTTCATCCTTGGAAGAACATGATGTAGAAGCTAAATTTCGTGGGGTTTTCGCATATGTGTACATTGACTATGCAGTTGCGGGCATGCTAGTTGACGCCACCTCTTGCACGGGGATCGATATTTCATGGAATATCGACATAATAGGTCAAGGAGGCAATTTTTTGTAGTCTATTAAATGATTCTCAGCTTTGATAGTGACACCGTAAGAATCTGGTAGAGTAGCTCCTCCCAAAGACTTGATCATCATGGAAATGTCAGAATTGATGGACTTTAGATAAAATATAAACACCAACTCGGGAGTTGGGTGTATACTAACAGGAATCCTTTGCCAATTTGTGTGAAATCGAGCATCAAAGCCCATCAGAGCCTCTTGGGGGGCTCATTTTATGATAGATAGTTAATAGTATAATGAAGAACGATCTCTATCATTTGAGAACCTCTTATAGAATTGATCTCCAAGCTCGTCCCAAGTCCGAATAGTATTAGGTGACAATATTCGATACCAATCCAATGATTTTCCTATAAAAGATGCGGCAAGAAGCCTTAGAGCTACATTTTGCACTATAATCTCATGTACCAGACACACATCTACCACATCTTGTAAATGTTCTGCTGGTGTTCTTGAGCCATCTCCAGTAAATTTGGGTATAGCTTTTAGGGCTAAAACTAGGATAGTTTCCTAGACAACGGGTGCTATCGGGGCTACTAGGGGACTTCCAGCATCCCATGCCATGTAATTCCTGTTAGCGGCCGACAACATGGTGAGAGGAATGGGTGGTGGCAATGGAACGTTTACCAACTGGTTTGCGACTCACACTGTTCCTAGTGGGGGTACTATTAATCTAGGGTTGCTTGTGGTTTGGGATCTAGTTACAGTCTAATGGCTCATACACCCTTCTAAAACACAATTTCATTTAAGTTCGGTCCAACTGGGTGTGCCTAAAAAAGAAACAAACTATTGATGCAAAAATTTGATGAGGTAACAATGTCTTATGGGAAACTCAATTTATGGGGGACCTTTTGTGCTAAACTAAGTGACCTCCGGGTTTTTAGAGAAGTCAACTTCTTCTATAATGGGGGTTTGAAAGGGAAAAGGAAATGAATATAATAAAATAAAGTCTAACCAAAGGCAAAGTGCTAAGACTTAATGATAGGCACGATAAATCATAGATCTAAGGGCCCGAATGGTGTTGTAGTGTTCTAGAACATCAAAAACTAAAGATTATAGCATAGACAATTTATTCATTGACATAAAATAATATTGCACACATTCCTACTGCCAAGAAGAGTCATTAGACATGGTCTAGGTCAACAAACTTGCATTCAAATTATATAGAAGTTCTTAAATGAAATGTTCAGACAATAAAAAGCATAGTTTATAGTTTGATCAAATAGCATAAAAAATAGAAAGGCCAAACAATTAGCACAGTCTGAGAGTTTTTGCAATAATATAAAACAACAATAAAGGCCTGGCATCTCTTACTAAAACTAGCATTTTCCTTCAAATTCTGGACCAGAGAAAAGTATATATAGGAAGAAAAAACCCCCACCACTTCGGAGAGCAGCAACAAAAAAGATTTTGCAATCCCCTAGTAATGATGCAGGAATCAGAATATTCCCAAGGCCGTTACAACATAATCGATTTGGAACAAAGCATCCAGTCATTCTAGGCATAGGTACATCTTCTGAAAATGATGGAGGTGGTCCCAAAAAGGCTCGATCAGACAAGTGTCACCCTCATGTGCAAATGATTATGACACACATTGGCCAATAACATCATTTGGTTCATCTAGTCCATTTCCTGAATATGAGATACGCTGGCTAGGCACGTGGCATCATTTTGCTACCTATACAAACCTTTTCCTTTCATCATTGAGGACTTGCATTAATGCTACATGTGTCGAACGGGTGGAGCACTTCACCAAGAATGGAGGGAACAACTACCAGTCAGGCACAAAAGAGACACGTGGCAGCGTTTCACTACCCATGGTTGCTACTTCATCTCTATGTAGAAATATTTGTGAATAGCAGACACATAGCAAGTGTACACCACAAATAGCAACTATGGGGCATGCAAAATTTTTTTTAGGAATGAGGGCTTTGTGGCAGCTTTTCAGGGCCCGATGAGGCAGTAAGAAAACATGACCAAAAGTATCCTGTAGTTGCAACACGTGGAAGCATAGCGGAGTTTCCTGGAATGCGAAGAAATGCAGAGACTTGGGGTTGCAAGGAGTAGACATGTGGCATGACAGAGCATAACCTAGATAAAAGGCCGAGTTGACTTTGCGATGCATGAGCCGACACATAGAGGAAAAAATGCACCCAAGGGAGCTAGTTAAATATTTATTAACAGGCACAATCCTCAAAACTTGCACATCCTCCATCCACTCATAGATTGACAAGTGGCATCTTGCCATTGGTTGAATGTTAGTCCCACATTGCTCAATTTTGGACATTCATCCTTCAATCTCATTTATAAATGAAGAGCTCATCTCCTCATTTGATTATCCACAAATTATGCAAAGTTACCATGTTCAAATATCTATAAAATTCCATCCACCATCATTGAATCATAGCTAGGTTATGCAGGTTTTTCCATTGGAGCACTCATCAAGCATCAACAAAGTGGATCACTCATCAACATTCATTAACATACATCAATCTTGCATCATAGGAATTGGGAAAGGGCCAATTTTCACATCAAATTGGCACCAATTCCCCCATGGGATCATGATTTTGCAAGCTTAATTAGGATTCAATCTTTATTTTGTTGTTTTCATTGTGTTCATCATTTTTCCTAATTTGAGCTATGTTAATGGATTTCATGGGGAATCCTTGTTCTTTCTTGCAATTGACAATCTAATGTGCTTGTTTTTATTGTCTTGCAGGTATTAGTATTGGGGTTCACACACATTCTATTATGACCCCTTAAGACATCCCCTTTAGACATATTATGACCCCTTAAGACATCCCCTTAAGACACCCCCTTAAGAAATTCTATTATGACCCCTTTAGACATCCCCTTAAGACATATTATGACCCCTTCATACATCCCCTTAAGATGTGTTATGATGACTCACCCTAAAACATATAATACTTGTTAATATCACTTAATATTTATACTCAATTATACTCTTCTTTGATCCCCTTAAGATGTCAAATTATGACTCCTTAAGACAACCTATAATTAGTTTTGGATGCTATTATTTGTTTTGATAGCTTATAGATTAGTATTTGATGCCATTATTTGTTTTGACATATTATAAATTAGTATCGAATGCCATTATTTGTTTTGATAGCTTATAAATTAGTATGGGATGTCATTATTTGTTTTGACAACTTATAAATTAACTATGTTAGATGTTATTATTTATAGAATTTATTAATTCTTTTATTCTCTAAACTTCTATGGTATTGTTTATTTCTTAAAATTTTATCCTTTTTGGTATATAAATAGATTTCTTTTGTTTGTAAATTATGATTTATTGACTGATTATTGATTGACCTGAATTGAATAAGTTCATTGAAGAATTATCACTAATTATTGAATGTACATATCATGTATATCATGTATGAGATCACTAAATTTCATAGTAATGCCCTATATTAATGTCTTGACTATGAACATAAAATGCATAAATGTACATGTGTAAATTAAAATTTCAAACAATAATAAAGTCCATAATTTATGTAACATATTAAGTGCATGAAACCAATATATTAAGCACATGAAATAAAGTCCAACTAAGTACTTGAGCCATGAAATATAAAGTCCAACAGAGTACATGAGAAACCAAAAATATAGTCCATGAAATAAACAACTATAACACATAAAATCACATGTTTCTAGGTCATGTACTTTCTCTATAATCAAGAGACCTCTTTAGACCATGTAGACTATGTAGATGACCTGAAACACTCTGTACAAGAGAAAGATGAAATCAGATGTAAGACAATGAAAAATGATTTAATGACAATTTAATTTATAGTCCATCATAAAATTAAATTACCATCATATCTGCATCTGGATACTCTAGTGCACCTGAAGCAACCTCTAAATTCTCTAAATCAATCTACATAAACAAGACAAATAAATTTGAAATTAGATGTACAACTCTACAATTAATTTTTTTTATTCAATTTAATTTATAATTTATATATTTTAATTGTACCGTATTCTGAGGTTGTGCACTAGGCTCTTCTCCAAGACCTATCTGTACATTCTCAATTACAAGATGTGTCTCATGCTATAAAAGAAAAAGAATATGTAACAAATCTCATATTATGTATATATTCAATTTAAAATTTAAAATTTAAGCTATATTCATAATATGCAATTTTCAATTGACTTTGAATATAATAAAAAAATTAAATTACCATTTGATCTGGAGCCTGCTCTGCATGTCCTCTTAGTGGTGTAACTATGTTTGGGTCAGGGCTGAAAGTTGCACTAATAAAGTCCTACAAGATCAAAATTAAAGCATGTACAATTGAATTAGGTTAATATATATATATATTCAAGTTTGCACATTTTGTGTAGAAAGTTTTTAAACAACCTAGAAATCAGTGGCCTCATGAATAGTTGCAACATCAAATGTTTTCCCGATGCCCATTCTCATTGTGGTATCAATCTAGACATACATGTACATAGACATTTAACGCTTATAATATTTACAATTGTACATGCATGTATTTCATATATCTAGTGAATTCAAAATTCATAAAATTGTAACTATACTAAAGTAAACTTTAAACAAATTTACAATATGAATGTACCTGCCCCTGATCTATGAGGCCTAATAGTGGAGGAGTGGTTGACAATCCCTCGGGAGGAATCAATGTGGATGTCGATTGACTTGCCTAAACCAACATAAATATTTCAAACATATATGTGATTCAATTATAAATTTAAAACTCAAGTTAAATTTATGATTTCATATATAATTTAAAAAATTGAAATCAAAATACCC
>VDFB02117610.1:0-20635 GCA_007258455.2 Sequoia sempervirens
CCCTCTCTCTCTCAAGTCTCTCCCTCCTACCCCTCCCTCCTACCCCCTCCCCCCGTCTCCCCTCTACCCTTAACCCTTGTACACCCCTACCCTTAATCTCTCTCCCACTCCCCCCCTCTCTCTCTCAAGTACCCCTCTCCCCCTCTCCCCTCTACCCTTAATCCTTGTACACCCCCTACGCTTTATCTCTCTCCCACTCCCCCCCTCTCTCTAAAAAGTCTATCCCTCCTACCCACCCTCCCTCTCGAGCTCCTCTACCCTTAACCCTTAAACCCTAGGACCCCCTACCCTTTATCTCTCTCCCACTCACCCCCCTCTCTCTCTAAAGGATTAAATTTGATGGTTGAATTTACCTGTCAACAAATTTTTTAATTACGGTTATCTATTGAAGGGTGCCCTTAAAACATTATGATATACCTTAGTGTATGTAAAATTATATATAAATCAAACATATATATAATTATAATTCTATATAAATTTTCATAGTTTATCCAAAATATCTCCTTTTACAATCTTCTTAAAATTTTGATTGTATTTTATAGCAAAAATCTTTAAATACGGTCATATGGCCATCAAATTTAAGTTCTCATTTAAAAATAATATAATTAATAATATGTATATTAATATTAAAAATAGGGTGTTCGACGAACATTCTTGGAATGTTCGGTCGAACCCATTTAATAGGTTTTTTTAATTGCATGTGATGGTGGTTCGGTCGAACTAGGGTTCGACCAAACCCTAGCTCGATCGAACCTTTCCAATATGTTCGACCGAACACATATTCAGTCGAACCCCTCTTTTTTCACCCTTGCTTCCAAAGGCACCAGAATTGTTGAAAATTTTGTGTTTTGAAGATTGATTTCAGAATGAAAATGGAGAAGATCTCAAAAACCCAACTAGTATCGGTTCCCCTCAAAACGATCTATCTAATGAATATAATTTTAGTATGTTTTGATTATATTATCTATCTATTTTTTAAGTTTTATTAAATATAGGTTTTTCACTGAAAATAAAACTCTCTATTCTGCACAAGTGGAAAAATAGAAGATGACCAAAAAAAAATTAAAAATATGAGTGCACCAGATATTGGAGTCCTTGATCCAACAAAAAAAAAATGAATTTTGGTACATACAGTAAAAGTTATGCGTTATGTCGCTAGGTCTGAATTGTCATTTGATTGACTTGAAACTTGATTAAAGAAAAAATATTCAATAAAAAACTATCTAACCAAGTGGAAGCACTAGATATCAGAGTTAGAAATCTAAATTTGAAAGAATTTTATCCTTCATGGAAAAAAAGTTATGCGTTATACGGTGTGCGTCACTTTTTAAAAATGTTGTTTTTGAAAAAACCAATTTTTGTGGGAGATGGAAAAAGAAGTGCAATCTGATTCCAAAAAAAATGAAAAAAATATTTTTAGAATCTACAGACAAAATATGACAAGACTCTAGTTTGCATCATCTTCAAATTCCTTACCGTTTAATCAGTATAGGTGCCCGAATGTGGAGATTGTGCTAAAAAAAAAAATATCGGTGTCCAGTTAGGCCAAAAAGTGTAAACCACTATTGTGGGATCACCCACATGGAGAATGCAAAAGCTGTTAGTACACCTTTTCCTAGTCATTTGAAATTGACTAAGGAGACGTGTCCAGAAACACAAGAGGAGGAAGAAAAAATGTCTAAGGTATCATATGCTTCAGTTGTAGGAAGTTAAATGTACGCCATGGTATGAATGAGACTGGATATTGCACATGATGTTTGAGTCGTAAGTAGGTATACGAGTAATCCTAGATTGGAGCATTGGAATGTAGTAAAATGGGTTCTCAGGTATTTGAGAGGTACATATAATAAATATTTATGTTTTGGGGGCTCTAATACTGATTTAGTAGGTTATGTAGACTTGGATTTTGTAGGGGATATTGATACTAGGTGGAGTACTACAAGTTATGTCTTTATCATAGGTGAACAATAGTAAGTTGGATCTCATGGTTGCAAAAGGTGGTTGCTTTATCCACCATGGAGGTAGAGTATGTAGCTGCAACAGAGGAAAGAAAGGAGATTATATATTGGAATGTAGTAAAATGGGTTCTTAGGTATTTGACAGGTACATACAATAAATATTTATGTTTTAGGGGCTCTAATACCGATTTAGTAGGTTATGTAGACTCAGATTTGGTAGGGGATATTGATACTAGGTGGAGTACTATAGGTTATGTCTTTACCATAGGTGGAACTGTAACACCCCTCCATTTTGGATATTCAGATTGGCAAGGTTCTTTGTATGTCTGATTATGCTTATGATGTGACTGCTGAACTTAGTGATTATTTGATCATGAACTGTTTAGTGATGTGCATGTTATATCATGATGTGATGATTATGTATGAACATGCTTTGACTTTGGAACTTGATTACTTGTGATCGTGATTGTTAAATGATGTGAAGTTATATGTTGATGTGATGTGATCTTATTCTGATGTTATCCTTATGTCATGATTTGGAGTAACTTAGAAGATATCTGATTAAATGATGTTTTATGCTATTGATCATATCATTGATGTTAGATGTGTCAGTTAGAGATACTGTATTGGTGAAGGACATGGATTGTATCACTCACTCGTGAGTGCCCTACAATTTTGAGATTCCCTCTTCACGATGTGTTTGATCATATCATATATATATTGCACATTCAACATGTTCTTTGTTGCAGGTTTGCAAGTATATGACATCGACTCCACCTAGTTTCACAGGTGTGAGTGTGTCCATTTACCAACAGAAATTGATTAGGAGATAGTAGCTAGGTTTTCCGAGCCAAGTCGTCACCCTAGTCATAGCGTGTTGTTAGGTTATCGTCGGGGTCAGTCATTTTAACTTCGTCAGTTTCCCCTTGAGTGTTTATTTAATTTCAAGTTTAATGTTTATTAAATGACTTGCGTAGTTTAATTGATGATTAAATGTGTTGAGTTGCAATGTTGAAATGTGATTTATTTTATTGAATTATTTGATGAAATTAATAAAATAATTATTGGGTTATTGATTGATTTGATTAATTAATAAACTAGATTTAGTTTACTAATTAATTAGATTAATAGTGATATATTAAACGAAATAGTGATTTTGGCATTATTGTATATCTAAATTCAATTGAAATTTAAAATGGAAGTCGTTTTGGATATTTAGGATTTAATTAAAATCTTGTCTGAATAGTTACGATTAAATTAAAATAAATAATTAGATGACAATATGTTTTAATTCCACTTTTGAAAAATATTGTTGAGGAAATTATTTATTGGTAATTTTGAAATGCTTATGTTTTATGAGAAATTTGGAAAATGCATAAGGTTGAATTAAAAATTCAAATTTGGGTTTTTGAATTTAAATTAGAAATGGGGCTTTTGAATTTAAAAAATTCGAAATTGAATTGTGAATTAAAAATTAGAAAAATTCCCATGCTTTTAAATTATATTTTGTGAGTGGGATTTTCAGGGTTTTCTTTGACCAAATTGAAAAAAAAACCTATTTTGGAGAAAAGGAGCTCATTAATTTTTAAGCTTGTAATTTGGGGAAAATCGGGATGGCTATGGTTTTGCTTTTGAATTTTGAAGGAGAGGGAGATTTTGTTGGAGTTGGATTCAAGGGAAGGATTGGAGAACACCATGCTTGAAGGTTTCAAATTTGTGGAGGAAAATCAAGTTCTCCTTTAATCTTACTTGTCCATTTTGAAATAGATTAAACCCTCTTCATTTTTTTAGAGATCTTAGAAAGGTAGATGAATCCAATGAAACCCATGAGTTATTTCTTTGAAAACTTGTAAAATGATTGAGATTTGGAAATGAAACTCAAAGCAAGAATCAAAACCTTGAAAATTCATTCAAATCTAGCAAGAGAAAACTTAGAGGGATGCAAATGAAGAGTTTTAATTTCTTGGTCGAATTGGGGAAAAACCCAGAAAAATGCATCACAATATTGTGTTTAAATCTTTCCTCTTAACCCTTTTTCTTATAAAAAAATTTGCCCAGATGGGGCTGTGAAAGGATATTTATTTTGCATATACATTTATGCAACTGAGAATTTGTTTGCTAAAATTTTGGGGTGAAATTTCATTCTGTTTTTTACCAGACACAGGGTTTAATTTTATTTTTTTGTTTATTTTCATTTTTTCTGGGCGAAATTGTGGAAGCAGAAATAAAATTTATTTTTTATTTTAGGTGTGGGGGCTGCCCACAGCCACCCCCCCAATCCATGGGGGCGTTGGCTGGGCAGCGCTCCCCACGGTTGGGGAGGAGGCTGCAGAGCAGCCACTAACAGGGCCGCGCCCCTGTGTGTGGCTGCGTAGCAGCCACCACAGGGTACGTCCCTGTTGGGGCTGCGAGTAGCCAGGGCCCAATGGCCTTTATTTGTTTTAAAACAAATTTTTGTTTATTAAATTTTTTTTAGTTTTTTTTATATTAAATTTCATTTTATATTATATATTTATTATAATATATAATATATATATTAATTTTAAATTATATATATTATATATTTATTATAATATATATAATATATTAATTGAAATTTTGATTTTATATATGTAGATATAAATATATATTAAATGAATATATATTTAATATAGATGTTTAAAATATAATATATATAATGTGGATATATATATTATATTTAATGTTTTCTTGTATTTGCTGTAAATAGTAAAATGGAATTCTGTCTTGGAGGTTTTTAAAATGGAAATATAAAGATGGACATTTAAATTTAAAGTTTAAATAGTTTATTTATATGCAAATAAAATATTATTTTATTTGGCATATTAATATAAGGCTAAATGTTAAATTGGAAATTTTAATTGGAGATTTTTAAATAAGAGACATTTAAAGAATAATTGTACATTTAAGATTGGTTCTATTTAAATATAATTTATTTAAGGGGTTGATTTTATCATCAAGTTGAAATAAACGAGGGTCTTGTAATTAATCGAAGTTATTTAAATCTTGTTTTAATACAGGAATCTTGAAAAATTATAAGGATATTTAGAGGTACACATTTAAATGATAATTGAATATCTTCAAAATAGAACCTACTCTAAAATGATTATCGCATTGGTATCAAAGAAATGAAAGTTGTTGTTGATCATTTGTATTATTTAGAATATAGAATTTGATTAATTTATTCATTTAAACCATGTGGTAATATAGATTAAGTGATTTGATTAACATTTAGTTAAATCATTGATGTGAATTTGAATTCAAGATTAATTTATTTCATCTAGATGTCTATTTATCAAAACGTTCTAAGTATGGAAGAAAATTGAGAAACTTAGGGATAATGAATGACTTAGTTCAATCAGGTGGTTCTAATCATTAATTTGGAACATAAATGGAGAGCTTAGGGTTAACGAGTGATTTATTTAAATCAAAGAACTTTATTCAAATGTCAAATGTTGATTTATTGAGAATTTGATTTTGATTAATTATACATTGATCAAGTAGAGTTGTATTATTGGTTTAAATTATTTAATGTCGACAAGAGGATTTATGTATATACTATTTAGTATAATTGATTGGAATATATTGGGTTCAAGAAGAGTTGAGATTAAAACTGATTTATTCGATCTAAATGATTATTTACTAACAGTTTAACTTATAGAATACAGTGGTTAAACTTAGAAGTAACGAATGATTTCATGAATCTTATGAGATTGAGTTGTTTGACTTATTGCTATAAGAGTAATTTATTTAATCCAAATGTTTTATAAATCAAGTGGATTTATTTACAGTAAATGATTGTGAGACGTAGAGTGATTGATTGGTTTAATTCCAGTTTGATGATGTATTTATTTAGAAGCTTAGGTTGCATCAAACATTAAACAAGATAATTGTGCCTCGCTCATGGACCCAAGAGCTAGTACGAGACTTGGGATGAGACGAGAAGGCCTAGAATGGAAAGATCATCTATCTCGTCTTCACGAGAGGTATTTGGTTCTGTATGAGTAAGCATTGGTGCTAGGATTTCGATTGAGGCTATCAGGATAACCCATGGAGTGGGGGCTGCGGCCTAGGAAGATTCCCATAGGATATCCCTTGACGAGCTATGTGATGACACTCTTCCTAATTCAGCAGTTTGTATTTGATATTTGTGACACTCTTGATCTATTCTTTGTCTAGAAGTAATGTAACCTATGACAATGTTGTGTGAGTCATACCGAGAGTTGTACATATGACCGTTCAGTCATGTGGTGAAGTCTTGTATTTATTTCGTATTAGTTTTGTGTGGCCCGTGCCTAGTGGTAGATGGTCTTTCGTAGGAATTCCTGGTTACTATCTCCTAGCATGGAGGGAGTGGAACCTTTTGGATTCCTCGTGGTCGGGTGGCATGCATCTTATTCTGTTGGTTCTTCTTCTTGTTCGTGTGGTCGTGATTTCTAGTTGGAGAGCTCGTGGGAATCAGTTTCTTCTCATGCCTTGTTCTCTCAGTTCTTATTGTATTTTATTACCCCTCAGTTGTTATCGAGGTGGATTTTGTATTATGTAATCATATTTGTTGGACTTTCCTCATTTGGGGAATGAGTATTGTAATCTTATTGTAAATCATGTTATTGGAATCAAGAGGTATCTCATACTCTTGGATGTAAATTATTATGTTGGAATGGAAGTGATCTTTACTTGTTAAGTAATTATATGTTATGGTTTTAATCCATGTTCCGCGTTTGATTTAAGTAACATAGTCTCGCAACCTAGGGGATTATTTGGCAATGATTAAGTGAACTTGTATGTTAATTGTTTTAACTTACATGCTTATTGTTCTTATTTCAAAAAAAAAATAGTTCGGTTGTTTAGTAAATTGCAACTTTCCCTAGGGTTGTGTGGCGGGGCATTACAGGAATAGTAGTAAGTTCGATCTCATTGTTGCAAAAGGTGGTTGCTTTATCCACCATGGAGGTAGATTATGTAGCTGCAACAAAGGAAAGCAAGGAGATTATATGGCTACAATCTTTCATGGAAGAGTTGGGCAAACAACAGGCCAATAGTTATTTGTTGATAGATAGCCAGAGTGCCATACATATTGCAAAGAATTTTTCCGTGCATTCAAAGACAAAACACATATAGTTGCGGTATCACTTCATTCGGTCCATGTTGGATGATGGATATTTATGGCTAGAAAAGATACATACAAATGACAATCTAGTAGATATGTTTACAAAGCCGGTGCCAAGGGAGAAGTTGAGCTCCTCTTCAACTTCAGAACTTCAGTTGGTCTTCAAGACTTAAAATAATAAAATCAAAACAACAGGGTCTAGGGTGCTTATTTCCAATGGGAGCTCCAAGGATAGTAGTGTTATGATCAGTCTCCAAGTGGGAGATGATATGGGGTAGAGTCTGATTAGTCTCCAAGTGGGAGAGTATTGGTATATGGAGCCTAATCAGACTTGGAGGTTAAATTTTTCCCCTTTTATTGGCATAATTTTCCCCCAAATTATTTAACGGGGGTTTGGGGGCAGTGCCCCCAAGATGGGGTCAAGGGGTAGTGCCCCTTGCAGGGTCTAGTGACAATGCCCCCGGTGTGCTCACTATCGCAATACAGGGCAGGGTCGAGTGGTAGCACCATCAAAACCTTTCACAATTTTTATTATTTTATAAAGGCGTCAGGAGTTCAGTTTTCTATTGGTTAATATAAAAAAACCCTTATTTTTAATTGACATAAGTCTTGATAAAAGGCTAAGGGTTAAGGTTTCAGTTGATATTGTATTGTAGCATTTTGCAGTAGTATTGAGTTGCAAGGATTACTAGTTGTAATCAGTTCAATTTACTGAATAGTAATATTGGACTCTTTATTGGTGGATGTAGCTCGAGTTTGGGTGAACCACGTTAAACATTGTCTCTCACTTTTATTATTTCTATGTTTTACATTCCTCTATTTATTATTTATTTGCATTTAATTGACATTTTCTGCATGCAATTCCTAACAATTTTTTTGGTTGCTTATTATTTCTAGTTTTATATGTTTGATCAACTATGTGATAACTTGGTTTCTTCAAAAAATCTTGTTGCACATGATTACTAGTTAGTTGTTTTGTAAATTTTAGGATATGGTCATGAGGTTTAGGAGGTGGAATAATTTAAGGATTTTTAGCAAGTTCAACAATCAAATGTGGGTGTATAATTTCAAATTGTTGTCAATCTTCTATCAATGGAGGACTTAATCTAAAATTTGAAGGTCTTCATCCATGCACACCACCTTTCTATTATTTGAACATGCATCGATGATTCATCCTCTTGCAAAACAATATCTTCCCAAGTATGAGAGGTATAGGGAGAGGAACAAACATGATTCTAATGATTTGGAATGATTGGATCCTCTTGCACCAACATACTGTCACAAGTAGGGGAGATATTGTGACATGAGAATACATGATTGTCATGTTTATCAATGATTTCATCTTCTTGCACAAAAATAATTAGAAGATATATTGGGAGAGGGATCAATAAAAAATAACAAAAGAAGAGAGAAACTCATTTTCACATGCTTATAATAAAAGTTCTTTGAATTTCCTAACAAGATCTGACAATAAAATATTAATTATGACAACACAAGATTTTTCAATGAAAATATTATGCTTTGTACTATTGATCGAACTAGTGTTGGACAAAAAATCAAATAGTTTACAAAACAAATTTCTAAAATAAGCACCAAATCTGAACAAATATTTTTAGCCCGAACTGGCTAGATAGGGGTGCAATATGCCCTAGACCAGAAAGGTGCTTTTAAAAAATTTAAAATCTTGTTACCACCTATAATGTCTAAGGGTGTTTATTTTTAGATGTTAAGGTTTGGAAGTGAATAGAGCTCTAGAAATGAACCAAAACCTAACTTTTCTATATGAAGAACATGTATGCATGCAATTTTGATATTTTTAGGGAAACTGAATATGTTCAAATGATAATTTTCAAAAATAGAATATTGCAATTGACTAATTTTTCCAAAAATATAGAAAATTAGTGTTTTTGATCTTCTGAAATTAAAATAATATGTAGTTTCTTCACTTTTTTAATGTTTTTCACTGAAATATGCATGTATAAATTACAAAATAATATTGCAACTAAATTTTTAAATGAAAATAACTCAGTTCTAATCCCTAACAAGGAAAAATCAAAACAAAAATTATGCAATTTAAATCAATTTTTTTACAATTTTTTCTTTTTTAATTTATGAATGCACAAATAATGAAATTTTTTTTTATTTTTTAAATAAGTGCAAATGAACATTATATATTCAAAGAACCTAAGTTTTAAATTCATTTTTTTAGATTTTCAATAATGAAAAATTAGAAAAATTGCAAGTGTACGGTATGTCAGGTTCACTTAAATTATTTGTAGGAAAAGTTATCATAGATCTAATTAGATTAACTAGGATTATCCCATTTTCACTTGACTAAATATTTAAATATAAATTGACTAGTTTTTTTATGGTTAGCATGTTGCCACAATGGAGAGCTAATCCCCTAGGATTTATATTTTGGTTTGAATTGCGAGAATGATCAAATTGATGTGTGATTCGATAAGCCTATTTTTCATATAACCCTTAAGATCTTAAAATGTAATTTAGAGAATAGACGAAAACAAAAAGTTACAAAACTAACCTGGATCTAAGATATGATGATAATGAGGATTATAGACTACAAATTTGGACCCTAATTGGATAGTATAGGTGTGGTGAACCCTAAACTGGGCTAATCTTCTATTTAATCTAAAAACTTTGAGGTGTTGATTAATTTTTTCTCTCTACTTCTATTGATTGTCACTAGCTAAAACCTCTAGATCTGACCTACAAACATGAAAATGGGGGATAAAATTATGTTGTATAGGGGTTTTCTTGCATCAAATACCATTTTTGGTATTCATACATCCACAATAGTGATTGATAATGATCAAGAGAGGATACCCTAGGTCGAGCTAAGGCTAAAATAATAATAATTGACTAAAATTGATAAAGGAAAAATGATAATGTTATCTTGATGTGAAACCCTTGATGAAGAGATGTCATAGAAGTTTCCACAAAAAATTGATCGATGGAAGCCTTGAATGCTTGATGGACCTATAAAAGGTGAGCTCATAGCACAATGGATTTTTGCAACTAGCATGTAGAGGATAACTTAATACATCTTCATGGTTAGGCATGTTTGAACATGGTTAGCTCATTGCACATAATTTCTTACTTCATCTTGATGTATTGCAACCTTGAACTTTAATGATGAAATTAGTGTAATGATGCTACTAATTCTTCCCTTGACCACCCTTGACCACCCTTGACTTATTTGAGGATCTTCAATTTTGCTCAATTATAATGCTAGGAATAAAATCTTGTCATTTAATAAGGTAAATGACATGTTTCTTAAAACAATTAGAAACTCACACAAGGCTCATTATGATAATATTGAAAGTAAAATACATTCACCATCCATCCTATCCACTCCACCTATTTTTTACCATACATATCCACTCATCATTTATATTTCTATAAATAAAATAAAAATAAAATTCCTTATTTATCATGCATCATCATCAATCCATTTATTAACTCTATTCATACATCAATAACATTCATCATTCATATTTATTTTTCATATTTATATCCTCCATTCATCCTTAAGACCCATCCTCTAACTAATTTATCCATTTCCACCAATCTCTTCATCTATTATTATCATCCCAATATATTTCCATCTATCTTATTTATTCATCCCTAACTAGTATATGATTCATCCATTGTAAAATTATACATATTTTCTTCAAACTTGAACATCCTCTAAAGAGGACATCCTTAAACAAAACCATACAAAATTAGGACAAACATTTTGAATTTAAAATCTATCTAAGAAAATATATATCAAATTCTCAATAAACCATAACCATCATCTTCAATTAATCAATGTAAATAACTTCAAATTACCTATCTATCCTAAGATATTAATGATTTTTATATATTATGACCAATTTCATCTCATCAAGTGCATATATCTTCACTCTATAGTAGTTTTTGTTTGAAATAAAAGGGAAGGGCACTAATCCCATTAGAAAAAGATCAACACAAAAATAAAGAAACAACTCATGCACTAGAGCTTGAACCCTGTAAATCTTCCCTCAAGGGATTTTCTAGCAAAATAGTGTCCAAGTAGTAGTATATCTCTTTCTATGTTGCATGGATATCCAAGAAGAAACATAGAACAATTTTGAATCATTTAAACAAGAATGGGGAGAATCCCCTTTAGAGTGACTAACCAAAGGATCAAGAAGAACCTAAGGTGAAAAAATAAATCTAAAACTAGAGTATAGGAGTCATAGAATAGAGAACCATGTCTAAAATTGAAGCAGCTAGAGACATAGGGGAGACAACACATTCACTAGTTAGAAAATTGTTGTAGAAAAAAAATTGTCCAAAAAGTGAGCACAAAAAGCTATAGGAGAGGTAGCAATAAAAACAATAGGTATATTTATTTGAGCAAGAGGAGAAGGATGCCTAGAATCCTCACTATCAGTTGAAGAGACATCATTAGGGAATAATATTAGATGGTCTATGAGAGCATTCTTTCACCAAGTGGAAGAAGAACCAAGACGAGAGCCATGAGGACAGTCACTGGCCAAGTGTCTAATAGAAAAACAATATATGTAGTAAAATGAGATTCCTTCATAATCTACAAGATGAGTCCAAGACCAACCATTAACTTGAATTATAATCTCACTAGGTAGAGCCTAAGAAAAATCAACCTCCACCAAAATTAGAGAAAAAGAGGTTTGAATAAAGTTCTTGGAAGTAGAATCAACTTTCAATAGCCTACCAAGAGCTTTACCAATGACTTCAAAAGTAGAGGAGTGCCAAAACTATAAGGGTGGATAGGGTAATCTCACTCAAAAAGATAGAATATGAATGGGTTCCTTGAAGGGGTTGACTTAGAATGAACCTAAGGCCTTAATGATAGGGGATGAGAGTATCATACCCACTAAAAATGATCTAAAAATATATCCTATATATTCTCAGAAGAACTAAAATCAATAATAAATAGCATCTAGAAAAAAAAAATCTCTAACTTACCCTCCACCAAGGGAGGCCAATGCTTTGAAATTTAGAGGTGTAGATATGTGAGATAATGCCACAAATAGCAGAATCAACATATTAGACTCATTTTGGAGAAGAAATCAATGTTATAAAAAATTTCCTTCATAAGAGAGATCACAGGAGCAATATTGACACACAACAAGGGGTGCACTGACCCCCCTACTAGACCACACAACATCAAAAAAATACTGAGAGCCCACTACTATAAAAGAAACTTTCACAGCCTCCTCCATAGTAGGAGACTCAACTAGAGAAATCACTATAGATTGAACAACCAATGTTGGATCAAACAATTCAATGACTAAATCACATCCTGATGATGTAGTAACAAAACAAGGGAGTGAGAGGTAAGGTAGAGGGAGAACCATTTGAAACAAGCATTCAAATTTTTGAGAGGTGTACCATATAGAAAAAGGAAACTTTCTTGATTTGGGGAATAATTGATGATAAATTGGACTTAATAGGGCCTTGATTTGGTGTTGTGAGGTGTTTGTCACATCCACACTAGGTCTTGGACCCTTTTCCAATTCATTTAACAATGTCTTCTAAAGGTGTTGTAAAGTGTTGTAAAATACTTTCATGATTTTCTAGACTTCATAAACCCATGTTCCCTTAATTCAACATTATAAAATGTATTTAATTTCATCTTCACGTCAATCTAGAAGGCTTTTGAATTAAACTTAATGTTAATCTAGTGTTGTAATGGCTCCTACACATTCACATTGGATATTGTACCTTCATAGGCTGAGTGGACATCATTTTAGTGTTGTAAAGTGTATTTAATCACACTTTCACATTGAATTATTTGTCCCAAGCCCTAATTGACCTTTACATCATAACTAATAGGCCCCAATGACCCCATATTTTGCATCTTGAGGCTTGAATTGATCAAATAACTTACAAAGTCATTATATAAACCTTATTTCCTTACTTCCTAGCATCCTAGCTAGCAAATGGGCCCCATTGGGACTAATTCACCACTTGTAGTGAATGAGTCATTGCCAAGTGGGGTTGTTTCACCCAAGATGGCGAATGAGTCCCATTTGGGCCATTTTTTACTTTTGAGCAAGAAAAATTAGGTTTTAAGTTTAATTTTTCTTCATGTCATCCTTAGGGATCCAATTAATGGGAAAATAAGGTGGATTTCCTCTAAAATCAAGTCTCTAAACTCTAATTTACATATCCTAACTATTTCACACATCTTGCATCATCCATTCATCATCCATCTTCTCTATCAAGTCAAGCAAATTAGGGTTTCACAATTGCAAGTTATCAAGATAGCTTCCTAAGACATTCAAGGGTAGATTCTTCATGTTTTGTTGTAGACATTCAAGATGAAACATCATTGCTAGATAATAACTCTATTATTGCATGCTTCATTACATTATTTCATCATTTTGGTTTAGTTACCTACAAAGGGGTTTGATTAAGGCAAACCCTCATGTCCTAACATCCAACATCTTTCCTTCTCTTCTTGTTTGTTTGCATATTTAGGAATCTTAGAGGCTTGGAAATCATTGAATATCAAGTTGAGTTTGTTTTCAAGTCATATCTTCATTGGATAAGGAAAAATATCAACAAAAAGTCACTTTCAAGCCCAAATTTGATAGTTTCAAAATTAGACACCTGGAGAAGCAGAAAGTGCAGACCGAAGGCTCCTATTTCAATTTTTGAATCTTCAAAAATTTAGAAGTGTCCAGACTCATTTTCCATTAGTGCTGAATGAGTCCCACTCCTAGTCCTGATTTTGGTTTTCTACATTTTTGGATACCCATTTGTCTGAAATGGGCTCTAGAACAGTTTCCCAGATCTGGGACTAATTTTCCTAGAATGGCGAATGAGTCCCACGTGGCCTAAAAATTAGGATCAACAACAATCCAAAAGTAATTTCTAGTCTTTATCAAGATCTCTGGTGCACACTTTCAGTTTCATCCATTTCCATTGCAATTTGCTTTCATTTCCAGTTGTTTCTGCATATCATAATGTGTTTTCAAACAACATGCATTTCAATAGTTTTACATTAATTACCAATCCATTTTATCATTTTGTTGAATTTAGGCATATTTTCATTATACTTGCATTAGTTTGAGTTAACCACCTAGATTTTGGTGTGGAATCTATCTCTTTCCTTTAGGTGAAAGACCCTAATTGAGCAAAAGAGACATAGCATTCCTAATACATTAAAAGTATATGGTTCAAGAGGGAAAGAGGAAACACAAGACATATTTTCTCTCTTTATTTATTAGTGACTTATTCTAGTTGCAATGGTATTTTAAAGAGGGTCAAAATATAGATATTTAAATTTCACATCCCAATATTACGTTTTCAAAACACATCACTGCTTCATTAATAAATAATTAAATAATTAATTAAAATATTGGTCAAATTTCTCTTATTCATCTTAAATAATTAAATAAATCAATTTTCACTACTCAACTAGCTAACTTGTATTATTTAGCTAGTTATTTCATTTGATATCTATTATTCCAAAATTTATATAATCTACCCTCTCCATTATCTAGAAATAAATAAATAAATAGTTCAACTAGTCAGATGATTAACTAATAAATAAATGTAAAACTAATCTTACATCTCTAATATACATCTCTACCTTACGCTTTTAAATCTAAATAACCAACATCCCATAAAATCAAGTCAATAATTTCAACCATCCATTTGCACTTAATCTTTATCATTCATCTATTAGTTTATTTTAAAATTTAACTTAGTGTATAAGCTAATGCATCTAAACCCTCAATTTTAATACTACATCTTCATATCTAAACCATTTACATTCTAAGTCAAAAAATTGTAAATTTGAATCAATTCTTCAAAAAATCATGATCATCTTCTTGATCTTGATATGTACATAGTCCAAATTTCTTATTGTAGAGGACGAGGACCAAATACTTATGGACTCCAAGTCATGAGAGAGTCTAGAAAAATAGGCTCCCTTGATCTACCTCAAGCTATATGAATGGATTAAAAAGGTCTAGGGTTTTAAGGTTTGAAAAGGAAGAACTAGTTTGTCACTTTCCTTCTACTAACCTAAATGTTTCAGGAGGCTAGGAGTGTTGATTTTCTAGGTTCAAACTATAACTTAGACAACTTAATACCAAAGGACTATAGCACGAAACATGGACTTTGGTGTGACACACTGGGGTCTCAATGATGCGATGGCATTTGTATAGACATAAAGTGTGAAGTATAGTGTAGAACACCAAAAAACCTACTAACTACCTAATTAATAGAGTTTTACGCTACAATAGAGATAAAAAATATATAATGACAAAAATAACAAGAAGAATACTTTAAGAATACTAAGCTAGAATTTGACAAGTGAAAGGTGGTAGAAATAGACCTTCAAACCCAACAGTTGAGACCTCCAATATCTTCACTTGATGGACAACCTACACACACAAGAACAAGAAAAATTTGGAGTTGTGTTTAGAGGACTACCTCAATAAGTTCCCCATTTTGGTGTTTCCACCTCCACAGACAACCATATAGCAATGATTGTAGAAATATGATAAAGAAAGTATGGAAATACCAAACAATAAATAAACCAAAATATGCTACTATGCAAGTAGATGATGCAAAAGTAAATGGAAATGGATGCATATCACCTTCTCAACCATGTGCACTCAAGGAAAATGGAGGAATATTTGAGCTCACAAGTTCTCCAAATCCAACACTACTGTAACAAAAAAGAGGAGGATCCTATGAACATCCAAAATACTAAGAGGGGCATTGGATCATTATTCCATAAAACCATAGTAAAATCCATCTAAACATTATCACAATTTTGACTAAATTAGCAACAGAGAACATAAGAACAAGTCAATACAACCTGTAGACATGCAAAATTAACATTATGCATTCAATTAGGTCCATTCATCAAGTAAACTAGGTTTCACATTCATCCACTCATCAAATTAATCAAGTTCACCTTCATCCATTCATCAGGTAAACTCATTAATTTCCATCTCCTAAGGTCATTAATTTAAAATTAAATAAACTTTATCATCAACCTTTTAATCAAATAAATCAAAAATTCATTTAGTTAAATCCCAAATGCATTTTCCATCCTTTTCTGATTTAAATAAATCAAATATTCAAGTCAAAAAGGTCAAATTCTCCTAATCATCATTAAGCTAATCTAATCCTAATTAGCCTAACCTAACCACCCATCACATCCTCTAGATATCCCCATTTGCACAAATAAATCAATTTATTGATTTATTAAAATCCTTATTTTCTTTCAACTTTGCATAAAAATAGAATATTCCCTCAAGTTTGAAAATGATGACAAGTTGACTTGTCCCCTCCAACATTGCATTAACTTCTCATTTTCATGTACCCCTCTCAACATTTATTTCACAAATTTGAATTTGAAACTCCCTCTCTTGGGCACATTGGCCAAAACTTGCTCATACCTCAACCTATCACAGGCTGACAAGTGGCCTCATCTCATTTGTCCAAACTTAATCCCACATTGCTCCCTCTTGAGCACTCTTAGCATTTGAGAATCAACATATAGAGGCTTCATTCTTAATCAAATCCTCCAGAATCACTCATGTAAAGTAACTCTCTTTAGGAGAATCTATTTTTCCCACCATCACTCCATCTTCAAGGCATTTCATCATCTAGCTTATCTATCAAGGGTTGGGAAAGGGCTTCTTTCCATAGAAGCACCAATCCAATATGAAATAAAGTTTTGATTATGTTTTTATATGCTTGCATTTGATTAGCTTTGTTTTATTTAGTTTGCATATTTTATCATAGTCAAGTATTTCATAGGGATGGTGAATTTAAATGTGTTTCAAATGACTAGCATAAGGATATTATGTTAAGGTTTAACCATTTGCAGATTTTCAACATCCACATTATGGTGCTAGAAGGAGGGCAGCTATGGCAGAAAAGCCATCTATTTTTTTTGCAGGATTTTCTTTAAAACCTTTTCAATATATTGTTTTGTTATCCTAAGTTTCTACTTCACGTTGACTGGCCACATTGACTGCTTCAATCAAATATTTCATTTGAATGCCTCATCAGAATTTCGATACACTTCTTTTGGATGACAAGGATTTCTATTACTATGTTGGGGGTCTTTCTAAAGTGACAAGTATTTCTATTGGTTGTTGAATGCAATTATTTTATGATACTATTACATGTGATTTATATCGCTATTCTGACAATATTCCAACTAGTGTTCTATCACTTTTTGGTGATCTGACATCAACACCATGAGACTCTTTGCTGATAAGGGCGTTGATAAATTAATTCGGTGTTTTCACATTTTTTTATTTTTTATTTTTGGCTTCAGTGCTGGATTTTAATTGAGTTGATTGATGTTGAAATGTATTGTCATATTTTTAGAAAGTCTAAGGCCATCAAAAATTGATAAATCCAAGAGAAATATTGTGGTTCTCTTTTAAATCTACTCTGCTAGGGACAATGCTTAACTATACACAAAACACACTTAGGCGCCTACAGAAATGCATAAAATGCAAGACACAACTTTCTTCCTTATGGCGCATCATTTAGAGTTTGTAGGGAAGCATTGGGGGGCTCATTTGAAATGATTTCAAGAGCTTAGCAAGGTGTTATAGACGTTAACACATTCTTAAAGGAGTTGAAAACACCTGCCACATGAATTTACCTCACACACGCCTCAAATAAATCTTGACTTGAGCTTACAGTTGGAAAAGGTATGTAGTTTTGTTTTAGCCCAAAATAAATCTTGACTTGATCTTTGGAATTTGTTGTATGATCACATCTTTGATGGTATGTTCTTGGTGTTTATTGGGATATGGCTATCTTTGAGCAACTAGGCTGACATCAGTAAAGAACAATTTGTCAAGGCACCGTATGGTTGTTGAATATCATAGGCTTTTTAGAGTTGAATACGCAATCTCTGTGAGCTAGAATCCTGATTTTAACAAATTTGGTCTTGTCCTGTTTATGTTTAGAGGGATGCATTAACTCTTTTTATGCTTTTAGAAGGGCATAGACTCCAGATAGAGGATGTGTTACCTGCTTCGTTCAAACTCTAAATTTGGAGCAAAACAAATGACTTTATGAAAGAGATGACTTTTTAATCTACCAACTACATTAGCTTGGAAGTTTAATGAAAGCCATAAGTGCGCCAGGTAATCTCTAGAGCCTGTGGATCTATATTGAAGTAGAACCTTTCAAACAACTGATAGATATATCCACCTCATTATGCACCCATACCCTGTTCAAGAAGTTAAGCTTTTATGTCTGCCAACTACTTAGTTGGCATGCAGTGTCTATGCGCCCAAGCCTAAATATCAGGTAAGACATTTAAAAGTAGGAATTGGTTAAATTTGGAGGACAACGTATTAATTAGATATGGAAATATCTCTTCTCCATAGCTGGCAAAACAAAAGCACAATCCACATAGGTGCGCTTGAAAAGACCGTGATCCATGTGGAAAGTTCATTTGTGGAAAGTTACTACTTGTTGTTTCTAAGCGCCTATCCCAACTCAAGTCTTTGTGCTCCAAATGAGTAGGCACCATCTAGCAGATCCTTGCTTGTTGTTCAAATAATGTCATGATGAATAGGGCTAGTAGTATTTGACTATTGTTTAAGTTGACTTCAAACTTTGCGCGCCCGTATATATTTATCTTAGCAGATCTTTGATTAAACTACCACACTCTATTTTTGTGCAATAGAACTGTGTCCCTACTAATTCCTCTGACAGGTTTTGGTCAATATAAATTGAATTGTGTCCTTACTATCATCTCATGCATCTAAAATTTGATTAAGGCATCCGCATAATTCCATTTTGGTGGTCCCATAGTCTAATCTGCCAAACTGCGTTGAATAATGGAAGAAGTGTTATGAATCTGCAGAGTGGTTGAAAACTTAGTTGTCAGTGATCATCCATCCATACGCCGCTCCTTGACCATTTCCAATTAAGCATCCAAAAAACATTCATGGCGCGACTTGCCTGTTGGTCACACTTATGGCATGATAATTAAAATACATTTTGGACATACTAGAGCTTTTCCTATCATAAATTATGTTGCGATTTGTGTGATCTTTTGTGAACTGATTGATCTGTTTGACTTTTGAACATGAGCAGGATAAAAGATATTAAGGCTTTTTATTGACATTCTGCCAAAAACAAGGGAGTATGATTTTACACATGTCTAATGCTTGAAATTTTTAAAAGATCATTCTTGGTTGTCTTTTATATTCTTGCTAATGTTTATCACCTTGAAAACTTTTAAGGAACCTTTATTGGTTGGCCTTTCTTTTCATGCTTATTATCATCTATTTAACCTATAAACATATCAAGACGTTGGCTTATTGTTTTAAAAATAAAAAATAAAAAATCATTGTTTTAATTTTTGGTTGAGACACACCCTTTCATAAAAGTCATACATTTGGATCAAAAAGAAAATATTTTCATGTTGACCATAAATTTGGTCATAGATAAGAAGGGAGGTACAAATTGAAATAATTTTGACCTTTGTTTTTTCAAATTACCATATTTCCATTTCTTTTTTTAATAATTGATAAGTCTTGTATATGTTTATCAATTTTCAAAATACATGCCTAACTTTTATTTGTGATGGAATAGGCTAATGAAAGGAAAAGGTACAAGGAAAGCGAAAAAGGAGAAAAAAGAAGGCAAAAGGAAAGCGAAAAAGGAGAAAAAAGAAGGTACAAGGGAAAGCAAAATGAAAATGAGGAAAGTGAAGAAAGAAAATGAGGTACAAGGATAACGAAAGACAAGGAAGGTACAATGAAAACAATGAAAATGAAGAAGGATAATGAAGCATGAAGATGACAGATTGAAAGATCAAGGTGTTTTTAAACACTTTAACTGTTTTGTTTAAACACTTCTCCAAGAAATTATTATTTTTTCATTCTTAGGACACTAATTTTCATTTGGTTTGAAAAAGAATCTTTCAATTTCTTCTTGAGAAGGTTAAAATGAACTTTAGGATCACCACTTACTAGATTTTGTTTCTTAGATTAAAAATTGAACAAAGCAACTTCAAACATTTCATTTTGGTGCTTAAAAAAAATCATCATTGCTTTGAGGATTAAAATGAACAAGTGCTTTCATGTTTTTGTAATCTTTTTTGCTAAATAATCTCATCTAAAAAAGCATATGCACTTCTCTCGTGCTTCACGATGATCTTGAGAATCAAAAGTCTTTTTGATGACATTAAGTTGCATAGAAGATTTCCTTCACACTTCGTTTTGGGTTTAAAATTGAACAAAATCTTGTGCGAGTGTGAATAAACTTATTGCATGTGTTCTTCCTTTGTTTCTAGACAAGGGTTGATCGAACTATGAATAAGTTTATTCGCTTTTGTCTATCTTAGAGGGCCTTCCTTGGGGAAAAAGTACTCACCCAAGGGAACCACTCAATCGGTAACACTCTAAAGCCAAGAGTATTTCCAACTGGGATATAAATGTGGGTATTGGAGTAAACGCCAATATCACACGGTTGATTCCAACAAGATGGATCTGAAAGGGGACTCTTGCCA